>JABCPV010000169.1:0-93472 GCA_016584345.1 Suillus ampliporus
TGTCCACATCCGTTCGACCTCATTGGTACGTAGTTACGCTCATTTTCCTGTTACTGACTGAACACAGACATATCCTCTCACACTCCACTGTTTTTCGGTTTTCTTATGGCACAGTCTAGACTCGCTGTCTGTACAAGAAAATACTCTACCCTATAACTGTAGAGAGTTTCGGAAAACTTACCATGTTACCTCTCCCGCTTTTCCTTCTCTTACCAGAATATCGTTGTGATCTATACCCACTATCAATTTATCATTTGATGACTTTCCTTCAAGTTTGAATCGCATCCTACGTGCATCCGCAGGTCCAGTCCACCCATCCGACGCATCCGACGCATCCGACACATCTGATGCATCCGACAAATCTGTAACGTCCATGCCGCTTCATCCGCTTTTCAATCCACTTTTGCGGATCTTCATCCTATCGGGTCGTTATAGACAGAGACTCTTCCCAGTAGCAATCCCCTATAGGGTCGAACGTGCTTGTCACTCAAGTGAGGCAGCAGGTAGCAAAGACCCAACTTTGGAGTAGTTTGTACTTTCCTTCTACTCTGTTTGTTGTACCCACAACGGTCGTCAGACTCATACCTTGTATTAACTTGTCATATCCATCCCATGAATTCCCTCTCTTCTTCATCTTCAAACTTGCCTACACACAGTCGCAGCTGAAACACTCCTACCAGATCATATATGAGTCCAAATTCGCGAATGCTGTTGAATGCAACTTGGTCACACCATTTGGGGAGAGGATGATTTTCCTTCCACCATTCACCTTGTGAGTTCTCCCTCCTTATTTTCTTCTCAATCTAATCCATCTTTGGTAGGGGGTTGATTACACATCAATGGTTGGCGTTGTAGAAGGCGCGGCTGACCACTCTGACCTCGCACTAGAGGCAGCCCAAGCCAAACGAAAAGTATGTGAGGCCAAAAACACCTGGTGGATTGCATTCTCAAACACCAAGCAACGCTTCTTAATCTCTGGCGCCAGTGTGCAGAGGCAGCAAATTCCCAGTTATTAAGGGCAGATCTTAATGTTGGGCGTATTCATATGGAACGAAAGAAAGATGGTATTGCGGCATTCACTCACTCAGAATTCATGGCGGTAAGTCTCCTTATTATGACTCCTGATTATCATTGAGATCGTTACAGAAAACTTGCGGCTCAACTATGTAATAACTGTCAGTGGTGTACCAGCATTTTCTGCAACCACGACTCAGGTTGGAGGGCTTTTTTTAATCAATCATGCTATGTTGGAGCGTTACCACGCACTTTGTTTAGGTGTGAATAGGTGGTTATTTTTACGTGGTACATATATTTTGCACTACCATTAGATACGCATCATTTGACTACATATTACTTTGTTTACTTGTATAGACTTGTATCACATTGTCGAGTTTGTCCCACCTGTCGGCTTGTGTGTCTGTGCCATCTGTGATGCTTGTGCGGCTTTGTTATTGTTGTGACATATTGTCACCAAATTTGTAGTTTGCTGATGTTCTGCTACATGGTCATGCATGAGTTTATGTTATGGGCTAACATTCCGGTATGATACTGCCATGATTATACAGAGATTAGCTAATGCACACATGCACAGGCACCAATGATGAGTCTCTCGGAGCTTTTCAACAACACTGCACCATTTATTTTCGCGCACCGTCTGATCATCAGCATTTGGGATACTCATGCCAATGCTGACTCCTGAGTGTGTATGACATTTGCGGATTGTGTGTGCTGGACTTCACCACCGCAGCACAAGATGTCTCGCGTATGATTTCTGCATGCTACTTCCAAAACCAGGATGAAGAGATCGAGTTAGAGCGAGGTGTGCAGGCATGCTTCAAGTGTTCAAATCTCAGACTCTACTGATCCTGGCAGAGTCGCGTAACAATTCAAAGGTAGTTAGTTCAGGGCCGATTGTTCTATATATCCATGTACTTTCTGATAGTGTAAAAGTGCAGCAAAGCATAATTTATTCTAGAGGACTGAGTCAGTTCACTCGTGATGCCGCTCATGACTCTACCCTCTCCCCCCTGACATCAGCAAAATCTCACATTTCCTTTTCGGTCTTGTTTGTATTACTCGTCTGAACAAAGTCGCTAAGTAAATAAAGCAAACCTCTGACATTGCTTATCCTGCTGGTGTCACTTTCTGCAAACACAGTTCAAGTGGATGTTGTAGTGTAAGACGCATAAGTGAATTTCAGCGTGATCAGAGAATATTTTTACATTGTCATGGTAAGTATACTAATAATACATGAAGTAGAGGACAGTGAGGCCTTCGAAACGGCTCCAAAACCACGGTGGAGGCAGGAGGGTGGTAGGAGAGAAGAACGAGGCCTTTGAATGGCTGCAAAACCATACAAATGGCTTGCGGAGGCAGGAGGGTAGTAGGGGAGGAGAACGAGGCCTTCGAATGACTGCAAAACCATACAAACGGCTCGAACACCACCTGAACTTTCAGGCAGCGGAGGCAGGAGGGTAGTAGGAGAGCACAACGGGGCCCTTGAATGGCTCTAACAGAGGCAGGAGGGTGGTAGGAGAGGAGAACGGGGTCTTCAAACGGCTGCAAAACCATACAAATGGCTCGCGGAGGCAGGAGGGTAGTAGGAGGGGAGGACAAGGCCTTCGAACACCTGCAAAACCATACAAACGGCTCAAACACCACCTGAACTTTCAGGCGGCGGAGGCAGGAGGGTAGTAGGAGAGGATAACGAGGCCCTCGGATGGCTCTAATGGAGGCGGGGGGGTGGTAGGAGAGGAAAACGAGGCCTTCAAACGACTGCAAAACCATACAAATGGCTCGCGTACGAACAGGCATTACTGAAGGTTTCTGGATCGAAGCTAGATTAAAATGCAATTTAAAATGCATGATGGTCGGCAAATTTGTTGACGTAGAAAGCGCGGAATGCATCTAACGAATGGGAAAAATTAATGTTGCGAGGGATATAATCAGTACCATAGATAGGAAGGAGATGAGCCGCATGGTAGATTGCATTTATGTGTATCACAGAAATATTCGGTGAACGACCATCAAAGGATGGCCGAACTATCCACATGCCCGTGTCTTCATCAGGAGCTTCGCCGATGGCATCGAACCAATGAATGACAGCGCACTCGTATAGGACCCACTTGTACTTGAACGAGAAAAAGCACAGTGCTCGCGCAACTTCAAGTCCTTGCATTCCTTCAAGCTCTGGTTATGCGTTAGTAAACACACAATCATAGTGACTGGGTCCATTCCTCCATCTCGGGCAGGATCGAATGTGTTCTCTGTGCATTCCTCCCATCCCACTTGGGTCACTGGGTGCGTAGAATCTCGATGATGCTGAATTGACCACTGAGACTTTGCCATCATAGACTGGGAAGCTCTCGGCTGGGATGGTTGCATGGTCACGAAGGTCGCAAGGGTGAAGCTGTTCAAATAGGAACCTCCCGACAAGTTCTTGTAAGTGCAGAATAGACAGCTCGATAGCAAGTGCTGGCACGGTGCGTGCACATTTGCGTTCTGTCATTGTGATGAGTTATGTTATAGCGGGTATCAAACTAGTACATACGGCATGTTCGTGCAAGCTGCACCTGAGCCTCAACCTCTGTTGGCCCATCATCAATCTCGCCGTCGTCCAAGTTGGCACCGGATTCGATCTGAACATCAGGAACGGTGGTATTCACGCGTGCGTCAGGTGCGTTATCGGTACTGCCTGAATTATCCATGCGAAATCAGCGCGAGACATAGCATAACACCAAATCACTAACCTTCGGTATGTAGGGCATCTGTAAGACATGTACTGTTGAGCATACCGCGTTTGGTAAAGTCTATGCGCAAGGCGGCAAGTTTGTCGAGCCGTTGATTCGTTACAAGCATTTGCCCAAGTGCATTGTACCTGTTCGACCGACACCACGGTTGCTTCACAGCCTTGATATGTTTGTTCTCTGTCATAGAGGAACAGAGCCCATTCAGAGCGCCAAAAAGACGGATAAGGTCAGGGTAGTGCTTCATCGAATGCTGACGTGGAAGTGAGAATGTAGGAATGACACCGAGCCGGTGAAATATTTGATGGTAGTGGTGGAACTGGCAAATTGCATCTTCTATTTGCGAGATCGTGTCCTCTGTGATAACGTTCTTTTGGACCAGGTAGCAGAATTCCAAAAAGGCACGAAATGTGCGGATGACGTCAGTCGGTAAATGGCCTTCTATTGCAGGCAGATATATCTATGATATTTGATCAGTCGAGTCTTATTTGAATTAGAATACATATACATACCTTCATGAGCGCCTTTGAGTCATCCCCAGTCCACTGCTTGAATCCACGGCCCTGTGGAAAATGCCGCAAGCCAGTGAACAGAACAGCAGCAGCCAGACGTTGGTCAATATCATCCATAATGCGCTCTGCCTCACATTTTCCATGAATATGATGGAGGTACTTCTCCACCCATGCAACTAGATGGTCCTTGAAGCAGCCTTTGATGATCTGGTGAAGGAGATCCGGTGCAATAAGTTGATGGATATCAGCACGAGGGAAGTCGTTCGTAAAAGGCTAAACATAGATCAGCCCTGTGAGCACTTCCGGTAACTGTATGAAGCCTACCACAACTTTGCCAACAATACCGAAATCACTCCACAGCACACTACTGAATATGTCCTCTTCAAAGAGGGCCTCTCTGTGTGCCTCGCATCGGCAAAGGGCATCATCGTCTAGGCTTCGATGTGGAGCAAGACACCTGCAAAGGCATCAAACATTGGGAGAGCAGGGAAAGAACTAGTAAAACGAACCTCGGACACCATCTCCACATGATAGACGTAAGTAACACCTGCTCCTCGTAGTCTGCGATATATGGACCTAATCCATAAACGACACGTCGATAATGGCCATCGCCGAAACATGCAATCTCGGGCTTTGACATGGCATCTTTGAGCGTGTCGAGTATCTTCATGAGTGAAGAATGGAAGATCTGGCGCCAGAAATTGCGAAATTCTTCTGTCTCTGTATGTTCCTTGGTTGCTACAGGACAGTGTCAAGTTACAGTATGAAGCGACTCGAAAAAACTTACTCTTCGGTATGGCAAGAAAGCCAACAAGACAGAGGGCGTTTTGGTGTGCTCGGCACACATTGTTGCACACATTGCCGATAGACAAATACAACGGATAGTACTCGTTGTTTCCAGTGCCGACTGACACAGTCGTCTTGTCACTTCCAAGTATTATGGGCACAAATGTTGCTCTGAGATTGCTGGGATCAGTGACGATGATATCCTGAAAGGAATGATCATGACCAGGAGGCTAATTTTAGATAGTAGGGACATACCGCTTGCTGCCAGGCCCAATCAGCTGACATGAAGTCCTGGAAGCGATGTTCATCTTTGTTGACTGAAAATTTGCGGAACGGGCGATAATCAAACTCGTTGACATAATCAGGGTTAGCCAGGATGTTCCATGCAACTTCACGGGGGTCGTGATACCAAACATCAAACCACTCACTCATCCACGGAGGCACATCAGACTCAGCAGGTTTATCTCCGGAGTACTGGATGTTGAAAGACTGCCAGTTGATGCCGCCGATCAGGATGTTATCGATAGTCTTGTAGAGATCCTTATGATCCGCAAAAGGTGGGTGATCATGGTGTTTGAGTAGCGATGTGGCCCAGAGATTGAGGAGAGTGTTAATGTTGGGTGCAGACATTTGTGCGCGACCAAACAAAAACTCGGCCATCTCGAATTCCGTGCGATTGCGAAATGGCGCCCAGTCATCGGGTGACTGTTCTGCGAGAGGGCATGGTGGAGTACCAAGGGGCAAAAAATCACCACTTTCATCACATGGTCGATCTGGGGCTTCATTAGCATCAGATACGCTACGAGATTAAGGCACAATCACCGTTCAAACCAGTGTGATAATTGCGATACATTTTTTTGCCCAGGCTGTAGAATTCAGAGTCCACTTCCAGAGCGAAAGAAGAGTTAGAAACGAGGCACAGATATTCAGACTGCTGGGACTCACCATTAACGTTGGCATCCACTTCTGGCGCCGGTGGCGGAGATGAGTGGTGCGGGTCAGTATCTGCTGGTGGAGGAGACAGCAAGTGAGTTGGAACATAATCTTCAGATGTCAAGGTCAGAAGGGATGTGGTAACTACTGAGTGGGACAGATGCCGAACAGACTCACCATTCATACCAGTATCAACGTCCATGTCCTGATTGTCCGAAGATCTTGACTCAGGTCAATTCGCATCCACGCCACTTCGAATTGGGTGCATTGCAGTGCGGTGTCTTGTTCGTCCGCCAAGATATTTGAAGTGCTGGTTGCATCGAGGATAACCGCAAGGGAATTGATATGGGATGTGGTTCCTTCAAGAGTGCTGAGGAGCAGGGCGGGGCACCATGGTGTACTAGAATGCAGCTGAGAGGATAAAGGAACAAAACAGAAATGCAGATGCGAACCTTGGCAGATGGTAACTTAATCGGGACTAGACACACTAGGGTAGCAATGTTGAAATTGACCCGTTGCCCAACTAGACGTACTGAACGTAAAAGAAATGTGAGCACGTGTTTGTCTCAATTGATGGGGCCAGTACTGTGCAATTTTCATCCCCAAGCTCTCCGCTCTATTTCATCCACCCTCCCATAATCTCCAGCAGTCAGGCATGGCACCCGAAGCTTCACAAGAAGTGTCCATGCATCGGACTCGTCCATCGAATGCAAATGCTCATCCTGGCAGGCCTGTTTTGGAGGCCAAAGCTGAGGAGCGCCTCCAGAATGCAAAGAGAAAACCTCGTACCAAGAAATCAAAGGTCGCCAATGACCCACATGCAAACGAAAGCCCTGAGGAGAAGAGTGCGCGAATCCAGAAGGCCACTGAACCAATTGCAGGAATTGAAGACGATATGGTGACTCTCGAGGCGAAAGCGCTTGGAAACAAGCCGAAACCTGTTCACCCCCGCCCTCGTGCTAAAGGCAAAAGCCAGCAAGTGCCTACTAAGGATGCTGCCAGTAGTATGAGCCTCACATCAAGGGTAGTAACAGAGCTTGACACTTACACTAGATATGCCAACCGTCGATGATGGGCCAGAGGACATGCTACTGAGTGCTGGTGAGGCTGATGTGGTTGCTGAGAAACCTGGGAAGAAGACAGCAGAGAAGACGAAAATGTTACTAAAGGAAGCCATCAGAAACACCCGGAATTCTGATATCAAAACTGATATCAATAATAATTCGGATATAAATACACGTGTCAGTGACAAGAAAGGCAACAATGCAGCTTTGTCGTGAGTCAATGCACACTCATTCAAAATGATGTTTTTACTCACCGAATCAACATTATTCTTTCTTGACCATGCGGTTTCAAGTACGACCAAAAAGCTGTCGCTTGGTGGTTATATCAAAAACTGGGCCAACGATGTCCCAGAGAAAGCTTACCCAAAGTCCAACACACTAAGTTCCAGATCTGAATCGCACACTCCTACTCCACCCCAATCAATCTTGTCCGCTGCTACTACTAGTACCAGCACTAGTTCCAAGGCCACATCTGCGAGCATCAACAAGGAGAAGGCAACCAAACCTGACATTCATGAATCCGATGATGTCCTGATGGTTAGTGATGTCGATAGTCTTGATGACCGTCCCGATGGTCTTGAACAGCGTCCAGCTGCACTGCGCTGGGAAGGGAAAAAGGTAGTTAGAGTAAGTCTTTGTTTTTCATCATTGATTCACTTCACATATTACCTTGAATTCCAGAAGCCTACCACCATAATTGTTCCCACTAGCGAGAGTGACTCCGAGCCTGAGCAAATGACTTATGTCACTGAGTCTGGCGGTGTGAAGTGGAAGGCCGCTAGCGATGACGTTGAGGATTTTGTTGATGAGACTGCATCTGAGGCCTCGTCTGAGGCCACAGATAATTCTGACACTTCTGATAGAAGATTCACAGGAAATGACAGGCTTCATGCCTGAGGTTACCGCAATTCCCACCACCAAGAAGAAGGAATATGCTCCTCACAAGACTACATCAGTGCATGTATTTTTTCTCTCACTCGTAACTGACACAATTCATGTATTTTAGGTGTCTACCATCAGTATCTACAGAACGCTACCCCTCCACCACCAAAGAAGTTGAAGAAAGAAAGCTCAGAGTCTACTAACGATGACGATCTTGTGCCTCCCCCCTCCACCCAAGTTCCAGCAGGCTATTATGACAATACCATGCCTCCCCCCAGCACCCAAGTCCCACCAGGCCACTGGACTGACTGCTGTGCAGGAGGTGATCAAGCCGCGTGGTCAATACCAGTAACACTGACCTTCCATACCTGCCAACTCGAAGTGGGTGAAGGCCTTTTTGTCCACAGCAGTTCTTTGGGCTGGAAGTCAGCCTAATCCATGGGAGATGTCCAAGTCCATGATGGCGGACGCACTGCAGGACATTTTTGAAGTGGTCTACCCTGGCGTCAAATACAAGGTGAATCCGAACAGCGCTGTATTCGCTGTGGTAAGTTCATTTTAAATATTTCTGTGCAGGGTCTCTCATACTGTTTCTAGATGCAACAGCAGCTCTCAGAGTGGAGGAGCAACATTGGCTCTGCAGGCACTTGCTATCATCGTAGATTTTTGCTCTCGCATCAAAGACGCACCAAACGCCTGAAGTTGCCAAGCAACTCCTCAAAAAATATGCGTTTATTTATGAAGACTCGGACAATATATCGTAGGGAGATGGCCTACCTGTCAGCTGTTCATACTCCAATTGATGGCAACCAATCATCTCGTTGCGATTGCCGACCACTGTCGATGTTCCCGCACTGAATACTGATGAGCTTTCCTTGGGAGGCATGGATGGTGCCATCGTGCTCTGCGTTGTCGCAGTGAGATTCATGTTTGATCCGAAAATTGCTGTTCTGATTTTTTCCAGCTTGAACGCGCGCTCAAGTTTGTTCGAGACAACATCATCAAGGTCGAAGAGGTTCTCGCAGTCTATGGCAACCGGCAAGTTTGCCGTCAAGCTTCCAATGGTACTCAACAAGGCAACAGGCAAGATGTCGAGCGGATGTTACAAGTTCTCATTTGCCAACTGCCACAAGGAGACGGAATCGTACATGAAGTCAATCAGCAGCAGGAGCGACGAATCGAAGGCCGCCATCATTGCGTGTTCGCGAAAAGCTTATGAAGAAGTCTCCAACAAAGGCTGAATGTTCTGACACGATGATGACGAGGAGAGCATCGACGAGCGTGCCCTCATTTGTAATTTTTTTTCTCCCCTGGCCGGCAATATCACTGACATTTTGTTAACATCTCAACAGGATCATTCTATCTCGTTGCCCACCCCTTATGCCACTGATTTCCCTGCTGCCTTCATACTATTGGTCCCCGCATCACGTATTCACTCATTCGTAATTTCTACCGCGTCATCTGACTATACTACCGTTTTCTGGCTCTGATGAATTGACTTTTTCATTACTTTGCTTATCCTACTGTTTGCGCGCAATGATTACTTTTTCTACCTTACTGCCAGAGGGATAAGTGAAATTCAGACAAAAATCAGAGATTGACTGGTCTGAAAAAGTGACTTTTTGCTTGTCCAGCGCAGTTCAGCGCTCCTGCTTATTTGTGCTGATTAAGTTATAAAAGTACATAAAGCAGATCCGAGATTTTCCTGATGCATTGCAAATGGCCATCATGAAGTTCATCTCAGGCAAAGGATGACCACTGTTCTGGAGAGCTGCTGGACTTGCTGCAACAGTGTATCTATTATATGTCGCAGTTGCGAGACATGTATATCTTCATCAGGATTATTTTTCTCTTACACCCTCTTATCCTTCGATACTATTATGCTACGATTATTTATCGATTTGTCTTTATATATAACTCAGTGGACACGTGATCTGAATTTGCCATTTATATCTATAAAAACCTTCTTCTCGCCGGTTTCCTGATGTAGGGACACCTGTCGTCGTAAATGCCATGCTGGGCAGTGAGCTGCATTGCGGTACGTTATTGATATTGGATTGACTGATATATCATACAAGTCATCATGATCATTCGGATATACGCCATGTATCAGCGATCCAAAAAGATGCTCGTCTTTCTTGTTGTAATCTTCCTGGCTTCCACGATTGCATCCGGAGTTTTGACGGTAATGGGAAACTTCGGTGCTTCAGGGGGTAAGCTTTAATTATGGATGAAAGCCTTAAATACCTGAGACTCATGGACGGATACCAGAGGAAGCCATCCTTTCTGGGATTCATATGTGTATCAATGTCAATGACGCAGACGGCATATATCTGAATGACGAGATCTTCATACCCACCCTTGTATGGGAGATCCTCGTTTTCTGCCTTGCTGTCTGGATTGTTATAAAACGTTTCCGTGAATTGCAACATTCGCCGACAGGATCGACCATCGGAGACTCTCACGATGTTGATAAAAAGTCACGTACTGTACTTCATAGGGTGAGTTCGTAATTTGGATGTTATTAACTTGTCCCACTGAAATTTCGCATGTTCTAGCTTTGCTACTATGTCTTGTATCGACCTTGGCTTATTGTCTCCAAAGATAACGGTGCGCCGATCTGCGACTGACATCTGCATCTGACAACTCCTCATCATTTCTACAGGACTCAGCTTCGGTGGGATCTGGTGTTTATTACGGAGTTCTCCAAATTTCCCAGTTCATACAGATGTTTGTGCTGGGACCACGTCTTATCCTTAGCGTTCGAGAATCTCACGTTAAGACTGTTATCGACGAAGGAACGGGCATGACTACAGTCGCTTTCCAGGAGCGCGGACACATGTCAACCGACGGTGGGGTATAATGATCCAAGTGATCATCCCCGGGTACTGCCATGCAAGGATCCTGCAGGGAGCCTGTAAATTTCGTTTGGACTTCTGTCGTGGCATTTTTCGGAGCTTCATGAATCATCTTGGTATTTATTTGGTATTCTGGGGGATAGAACTAGGTCTGGGTAAATCAATGTTATGTTGCAGCTTCATAGTCTATATTTTTCTATTAGTATGCTGCAGCCATCGCTGTCACTGTAACTCGACCTCCCCAAATGGGGGTGGTAATATTAGATTACACAGGTGAAGTGGCAAAGTCCTTGTACTACTAAACTGTTCCTTGCCTCATAACCTCCACTAAGTATCTGCTGTAACTGCTTCAACAAACCTGCCATGGGTCCTCCTCGTCGAGCTCGTTCTAATTCTTCTGTATCAACCCACTCTCAGCAACATCGTCACCGACAGCCGCAACCGCTAGAGCCAACTCCCCCCGAAACAATACCGTCTGCACAATCCCATCTAGGAATGTCTCCTCAATCGCGCTATCTCTCGAACATGAAGGTTGTACGTCGTAGGGACCCCTCCATTGTATCCATATTCGATCAGTTCAGTCATGTCTGCGTGTACCACCATAACGGCGACAAATGGGAGAAGCAGGGATATGAGGGGAGCATGTTTTTGTACGAGCGGTACGTTCAACTTATTTGTGTGACTTGTTTGCATACTCATCTTCTGTCGTATATGTAGGGATTCTTACCCACCTTATGGTCTATATATTCTGAACCGTGTGGGCATGGATGACTACATCCAACGACTCTATCCAGAAGACGGCATAGGCGCACATGGTTCATATCTCATGATGCGTCATTATCCCGACTTTACCGCACGCAGGCTCGCAGAGGCACGAGCCAAACTGCCCCTCTCCAAGCAGGAAGGTCCCGGTTCCAAATTTGCTCCCGAGTTCGTTGTGCCAGATCTAGAACAACTACAAGATGCTGAGAAAGGCCGATCGCAAACGGTTGGGTTGTGGTGCTTTGCAACTGATGCAAGAGAGAGTATGCAAGATGTTGTGTTGAGGTGAGTAACAGGCCTTTCGCGGTTTTTGTACATGCCCTGACGTGCTCGCAGATTACATAGCTATATCAAGAAGAATATTCCGTATCCAGATGAGTATAGATATGGCCCGGATCGTCCCCCTCCACCGAACTTCCGGTCGTCATCGAGGGCCAGCGGTAGGCGTACCCCAATCTCATTTAAGAGTTGCTCTCAATGTCTTGTAGAACGATCACACATGCGCTCGGCATCGAGCGCATCCAACTTCAGCAGCATACATAGCATCTCGGAGTCAGAAGAAGATCACGTAGGAAGCCAAGCCGCCCCCTCAGATAGTAGTCGTTCCAACGGGAATGTATCTGAGCTCGACAAACTCTTTGCCAAGTTGGGAGGCACGAGTTCTACTCCACAGCAGATCCCCCCACAATCGCAGACGACTGAGCCGACTGCTGCGAGTTTACTGGCAAGCCTATCCGGCAACGGAAATGCTCATAGAACAGCGTCCGTTCCTCCACCGACCACCACTTCCGTTCCCCCAACTCGCGGATTAGCTTTACTGGACACCATCTTCGCCTCCGCACCCCTACCACCCCCGCTACCAAATCACTCCAATCGTGGGCCATCCCGCACTGGAGCAGCCTCAGCATCCATCCCCTCACGTATCTCCACACACTCACAATCTACATATAATACACAAACTCAGCCTACACCGTACGGACATACTTTTAACTCACAAAATCTGCTCATCCTTTCTCCCAAACCAACGTCTACTGCACTCCCCCAGGTGCTCAACCAAGATGTCATTTCCACGCTCCTTGGGCTCCCCGCGTCACGTGCCTATGAGGGCGATAATGAGGCAAGTGACGACGGGTCCATTTCAGAAGGAGGATATTCTGTTTCTAGCACTGTTCTTGATGCTGATGCTGAAAACAATGTGGAGCTGCAAGCTGCAGGCTCATCCTCTGGCCTGCCACTCCTGGCTGTGCCTATGGGTGAAACTGATTACAATGGCACAAGAAATGGAAGTGGCAGAACTCTTGGCGATGTCACCCCTCGCCCCCCGCTCCGAGGCTTCAACTCGGATATCACGATAGTTGGGGACCTCCTCGCTGCCGCTCAGACACAGAAGCATTCGCGTACCTCACCACACCTCCATATTCCCTCCGCCGCACCCCCTCCGCCTGGTGACCCAGACACTACCCCAACATTGACCAATATCAATGGCGCAAACAGCGCACCCAAACCACGTCCGCTTATTCCGTTCGAAGCGGATTCTGATCTGTGGCCATACCCTCGTGCACCTTTTGTCGAGACAGACTCTGACGTGATCGAGCTCGACTTTGCTGATACGAGTGCACTGAGCGATCCGGATGCGTTTGCGAGGGAGCAGCGCTCGAAGAATAGGAGGAGCCAGAAGAAAGGTCGGAAGGAGCGCGAAAAGGATCGTGAGCGAGAGAGAGAGGAGATAGAGAAGAGCTGGGATGTACCAGCGCCTGCCAAGGCTGTGCCACTCCCACAGCCTCAGGGAGTCGTTTCGACACCTGCGATCGCTGTCA
Source organism: Suillus ampliporus (assembly GCA_016584345.1). Lineage (NCBI taxonomy): Eukaryota > Fungi > Basidiomycota > Agaricomycetes > Boletales > Suillaceae > Suillus > Suillus ampliporus. The sequence goes on from JABCPV010000169.1 coordinate 13,361, forward strand.
ATGGCAAGGCCAAGCATGTACGCAAGGAGCGCGCTGGTTCTATAGCCAGTCAGACTTCCGGTGACGGGCCAAACGCCATCGACGCCCATGTTGTGCACGCTTCTCTCCTGTCTGCTCTCGCCCAGAAGAAAAATGCAAGTTCGAATAATCTATCGAGGAACGACTTCGTCCGGGAAGTCCTGACTCTCATACACGTGAGTGTTATAATCTTATATGCCTGGAGCCGCGTGTCTGACTTGTGCGTTTTCAGACAGACAAAGAATTCGTGGACGCTCTTTGGCAGGGGTACACTTCAAGTGCGAATTGATGTCCCAGGGATAGTTTTGGATGTCTGCGTAAATTCGTCACAAGAGCTCATATATTTTTGCTCACATTGCTACTTGCTTCAAGCCCCACTACCCCTCCACTCCTTTGATGTGTATTATAGGTGTTGTCATCGTGTTGCCGAGTATCTTGTTACGAAGGTTTTGCATTCGATGCAGTTGGGTTTGCTCCGTTTGGTTCGAGACTTGTGAGATATCGTTTTGGTTTGTACAAGGCTCAAAACTACATTTGTGTGATTGCGAGGCATCTATGGTGTGCGGACAAAGCTACTCTCTATAGTCGCTACTTGATTTCCACTCAACCACCTCTACTTGCCTCTGCGTGCATCATCCCCCGGGAGGCGTAGTAATCGTAGGGGCCTACGGATCCCATCGTGCTGTAAATCCCAGTCGATCTGTTCACGGGGCTAGGATGCCAGAGCTTGTTCACATCCAACAAATTCTACGATTTCTTCAACCGACGGTCGACTTGAGCGAGGCGACCAACATCGCTGTATGAACTCCCAGTGCCCAGGCGCTATTTGAGATTCATTTGGAGGCTCCGGTTTCTTACCCTTGATGACTTGTCCCAACACTAAAATCTCATTCTTTACATTATGATAGGGTACCTTGCAAGACAATACCTAGAATGCGCAGAGTGAACAAAGATCTTTCGGTCAAACATTCAGGTTACTAACCTGCAAGGTAATACTTCCAAATGAGTATATGTCGCATTCGGTGCTGAGCGAGACATTGTCCTCTGGTGTTTCATATAGTTCCATAGCTGCCCATCGAATATTGCCCCAGACAGAGGTCGTAAAATAGGAGGTACCAATGAACTCCAGGATGATAGTTGAGAGGCCAAAATCAGCAAGGCACGCCCGGCCGTTACCATAAATCAAGACATTTGACTGGATAGTCAGGATGTGAGTAATGAGGAACACAACTTCTGTGTGGTTATACACACCCCCGTCAGGTCACCATGGACAACTGATTCGTTGTGGAGGTATTGTAATCCAAGAGCAATGTCATTCAGCTGGCGTGTGTCAACAGGTCGGCAAGCATCGAGACGTAGTTGAGAAAAAGGGCTTACAAGCGAGAACTTATCTTGGGCCGACAACATGTCTTGCCGCCGCTCAAGAAAGCTCGTGAGAGCTCCATTATCAGCCCATGGGCAAATCATTGCCGGGTGGGGCCCGAAGTCGTTTGCCACTCCCCAGAGTGGAAGAATGCTATGATGTTTGAGACGGCCCCAAACTTTCAGCTCACGACGCACTCTCTAAGCCAAGTCATCGTTGGAAAAATTGACATGCGTGGAACTGTGAGGACATTACCTTCCCATTCTTCCGCATCAATTCTTCGTTATCCGACTCGAAAGCACGGATAGTCTTAACTGCTACCTGCATCATGTTCAGGATAATACCATAGGAGGCGCTACAGCTGAGCCTACCGGAACGGTCCCACTGGGCTTCACTAAATCACACTTCCAGATGTCCCCAAAGCCTCCGCAATTGGTCGGATACTTTGATCTTCCTTGGAGTTCATTGGTAAGATCTTCTAGAGAATCCGACGCAGAATCCGGTAACTCTTGGCTGGGTTCTTCTTCCTCTGTTGCTGTTGCTCCCGAAGGTGAAATGGAAGTCTGGGTAGCTGCGTGAATCAAGCGTATATGTCAATAAAGCGCACGTCCATACATTCAGGAGTGACTGCGCCTGAGGTTGCATAGTTTCACTGGGCTGAAAAAACGTGAGAGGGAGGTGAGGGAACAGAAGGAGAGACAGCATACATAGGATGCTAGGCTATTGCACTCTTTCTCTTGTGCGAGCTTTTCCACCTTCTGGATCTCGGCGTCCATTGCCCTGAATTCTTCGAGTCCGGCTTCATCCTCTTTGCATCTAACTTCATCTTCCATGCGCGTCGCCTCTGCTAATTTTGGAAAATCATGTGCGACGCGTCTTGCTTCCTCATTCTCTCGTCTAAGGTCTTCCAGTCTGTTCCCAGCCCGAGCCTCCTTCCTAGCTTCTTCCTCTTCCTTCCTCGCAAGCATCTCCCTCCACTTGATTCCGTCATCTTTGCGCTTGGTGTCCTCTTCCTCCTCTTTTCCCCCCGATTCCATAATGGGGGTAGACATAGCGCCCGGTGCGGTTTCGTCGTTATGCCGGGGTGATTGCGTTTGTGGCTTACTAGATGTACTGGGTTGCTGTGAGCTTGAACTCGGCCGAGTCGAGGACGTCCAGGTTGTGCTGCTACGACTAGCGCTGATCGATTTAGAGCGGCTCTTATGTGCAGGCAGACTTGTTGCAGACATGTAAAGGTCGTTACAGCTCGGGATCAGCGAAGGTCCTGTAGAAGACGAAAAGGATCGAGAGGTAGACATCTGGCGAGGTGAGTTCTTCTGGGATGATGGGGTTTGCGGCTTCAGTGTGCTCGATGATTGTGAGATTGCAGTCGAGGTCAGCCGAGTTGAGGACGTCCAGGTTGTGTTGCTACGGCTAGTGCTGGTCGAGTCGGAGCGGCCCCTATTTTTAGGCGGATTTACTGCAGACATGTGAAGTTCGTTACGGCTGGGGTTGAGCAAAGGTCCTGTAGACGAAGACGATCGAGAAGTAGACATCTGGCGGGATGGGCTCTTCTGGGCTGATGGTGTTTGCGGCTTATGTGTACTCGGTGGCCGTGAGCTCGAGCTCAGTCGACTCGAAGACTTCCAGGTTGCGTTGCTACGACTGGTGCTAGTGCGGCCCCTATCTGTAGGCGGACTTGCTGCAGACATGTCATGAAGCTCGTTATGGTTAGGCATTGGCCAAGGTCCTATAGAGGACGAAGATCGAGAAGTAGACATCTGGCGAGCTGAGTTCTTCTGAGCTGATGGAGTTTGCGGCTTAGGTGTACTCGATCGCAGTGAGCTCGAGGTCAGCCGGGTCGAGGATATCCAGGTTGTGCTGCTACGACTAGTGCTGGTCGATTTAGAGCGGCCTCTATTTGTAGGCGTACTTGTTGCTGACATGTTACGCTCGCTACGGTTGACTGTAGAAGACGAAAAAGATCGAGTAGACATCCGGGGAGGTGGCATCGTTCGACTAGGCTCTGTCGGTTCTTCACGATTCCGAAATTCTGTCTGTTGGACCTTCTGCTGGGCATCATATCTGCGGGTTGCCTCTGCCTCCCTACGAAGTAGTTCCTCCTCTCTTCGGGCGAGTTCTTCCTCTTTCCTCTGAATCTCTTCCTCTTTGGCGCGCGATGCCTCTTCTTTGACACTGACTTCATCTTCCTTGCGTTTCGCCGCCTCCTTTATCCCGTCTTCCTCCTCAGTCTTCTTCGTAGGCATCTCCTTCCACTTGGCTTCATCTTCTCCACGTTCTGGTTCCTCCTCTTTCCTCTTTGCCTCCTCCTCCTGTTTTACATACTCTTCTCTCTTCTTTAGTTCTTGCTCGCGCAGAGAAACCACTTCCTCTCTCCTTCGGAAGTTCTCCTCTCTCTGGCGAATCTTGCGTTCACCATACTCCCACCACCCAGAATCATCGAGATCCTCGTCATAGTGAACAGGCTGCACGTGATAGTACCCGTAGCGCATGTCTTGTGAGGAGGGCCGAGTACGGATATTAGACGACTGCAAGCCCCACGGGACCTCGTCCGGTGTCTGTGGGGAATGTGAGGACTCATAGTGGGTTTCGTACGGCGAGCGCGATAGACCATCCCAGTCTTTTGGACTCGAGCTAGACTGAAAGTCGTCATCATGGAAGGAGAACATTTTCTTGGTGGGGATAGGTCTGCTGGCAGACGGTGGGGGTACCTGTGGGTACGAGCTGTCTGAGGGGTGAGAGTATTCTATGGGGATTGTAGAGCTTAGGCTGTCTGAAGAGCGAGGAGTACCCGGCGGCGGGGACTATGGAGCGTGGGCTGGGTGCCACTGAAGAAGATGAGGACGGTGGTGGATAGCGCTCGTCCAGCCGCTGAAAGGTAGAGGCACTGGCACCGGCTTCAGTGTAGGTGTACGACATGGTTCGACTTCTATCCCGAGCTCTATAAATGGCACTCCACTCTTGTTCCAAAGCCGAAATGCGATCCCTCTCCGTCGCGCTGGTGGTCAGGTCGTGCGGCTCGGCGGAAGATGGGATATTGAGCACTGATGGTGCCCAATACGATGAGGTAGTACTTGCCGCGCTCCCCCGCCGCGCAATGATGAAGGTACGAGACATCTGGGCGCCTTCTTCAGGCGTTGGCGGGAGCCAGAACTCTGGGGGGACATGTCTGCTGGAAAAGCTTGCTCTGCGCCAAGGGCTTTCCCTGTCCTGAGCATCTGTAGCTGAACGCGCAGATCTGTGCACCTCTAGTTCGTCGATGATGAGTGGGGGGCTTTTGAACAGTCAAAATCTCTGTCTGTTATATCTAACGTGGAGGGAGGCTTGTACGACTCCAAGACAGACCCGGCACGCCCTTTGCCGGTATCGCGAGGTAATACGTGGTTATCCCTAGGCTCCAAACGAGGGAAGTAGCCTGCCTCGTGTACAATCTCCATGGGCTCCTGCAGGGTCCATGTAGGATGTTCGAGTGTGTGGCCAGAAGCATGCGACTCTGAAGTACCTGCGGTAGGCTGTAACCGTGAGGAGCAAGAAGATAGAGCAGCTTTGTCTTTGCGCTCTCTTTCAATCTTGTCGAGAATATCCCGTTGCTCCTGTATCATGCTCTCCGACCATTCCCAATCTAAGGTCTGACCGGCAGCCCAACGGCGTTCTCGGCGTTCACGTTCTAGTGCAATGCGGAACTGTTCCTCGGCAAGATTACGGATGCTCGTCATGGTAGCGAGGTGTTCGTCGGACAATCGCTCGCGTTCGATGGCGTTTACCGGGGCTTTCTTCAAGGTATCGAGGAGGTTATGTTTGGCTTCGTCGACCATGGAACGTAAGTTGTTCTCGATATCGACTTGGAGACGAGTTTTCCATTGTTCGTCAGGCTCAAAATCAGCGGCGGATGGAATGGAGGAAGATTCAGTGGGAGTTGAAAACAAGGTCGCCATTACGCATACGTGGCCACGCAAAGTAGGTGTATACTATACACAGATCAGCGGGGTAGAATGAGCTGCAGAGCTATGGCCACACGAAGGCAAAGTCAACTTGGGCTGTTGAAAACAATTGTAAATTGAGGAGGGAAATGAGGTTGTGTAGAGATACCTAGGCCTCATAAGACGGCTAAGCCGGATGGGCGGTGTATGGCGGTGTTGCGACAAGCCTGTAATGTGGTTCAACTATGCCTCGTGCTGGGACACACGTTGAGGCTCTGGATATAATGTACGCGGACGGACTTACGCAGCCGGTAGAGGACCAGGATTCACGATAAGCTGGTGAAGAGAAGAGCTAAATCAGTGATTACATTAATGCCGAGGAAGACATGAACTGAACTGATGGAAGTATGGATCCTAGCATAAAGTTTAGCTTCATTAATAAGCGTAATACTAAGGACTCTTATGCACACCTTTTGGTCTCAATATTTTGAATCGAGTAGTAACGGTATGGATCCAGCCGCGGCTGGGTGGCTCTGTCCGAGTCCAGAAGGACGGCCGCATAGGCGCATGTACATCATGGTCTCGTGATGCGCCCGATTTGAACGCGCGAAGTACTGCCACAGGCAAGGTCCGACCCGACGCAGAGAGCAAGGAAGGTTGAAGGATGGTATCTCTACTAAACCTGCCCCCGGGAGCCAGCATGTTGTGCTAGTTGACAGAAACAACTACAAGACTGATGCAGAGAAAGTCGATATCGATCGCATTGCGCAAACATTTCGGGTTGTGGAATCGACGACATTCTTGAGGTGAGTGTTGGGTGAGTGGTAAATTATAGTGAGGTGAAGTCGTAAATTGATCTGCTTCGTCGCCTGACACATTCCTCTAAGCCGGCTTCAAGTGGCTGAGCTGCACTGGCAGAGACTTTGTTCAGTTAATACCAGGTCATGCATGTCATGAAAGGCGTAACCTTACAGTGCGAATTGAACATTGATGTCCTGCGCATGGCTTCAGATAATAAAGAAGCAACGACTGCCTTCCTTCTATAATATTGGTCTGATTACGGGAGACTAGCTTGAATTAATGAATGCAGATGTCATGGTTCAGTACTGACTGGGAAACTCGTCATACTATATTACTTATTTTAGCTCGCGGTTTCTACTTGATCCAAGCCCCTCCACTCCTTTGATGTTTATTGTAAGAATATCTTGTCACGAAGGCTTTGCATTCGATGCAGTTGTCTCTACTCCGTTGGTTTGAGAGTTGATATCTTGCGAGGTGAAATTGTTGTATAATTTAACAACTCCACTGCCTAAAGGTAGCGGGAATGACGTCATGACATTATTACATCGCTCCCTCGCTCCGAGAAATGATCCACCTAAACAAGTTTGAGCAGAGAAAGCTTGCTGACTACACGGACGAGAGAAAACATACCATGCATGCAAGACTCCAGGTATCCAACCCAAGATCGTAAGGCAGATATTAATCCAAAAGTCTGGCGACATGACATGTATCACTGAATTAGAACGGAGCCACACGAGGACTTATTTACCTGCAGCGCATCCACGTTCTATTGTATCGCAAAGTTAGATTGTTAGGTAGGAGGCATAAAAGGGTCGTAAACTTACTGAAGAATACGGCTACTGGCGGGAGGACCCTGGAAGCGTTTTCAGGACGATAACTTATTGAAAAAGCTACTTGTGACATTGAGAATAGTGGACGTACAGCGCAACAAAATACAAAATGACATTCCGGGTGGATGAAACAGTGGTGGGCATTTCGAGGGTTACTCCAAATACGGGCGGGTAGAGGAGGCCTTAAGTAGCTCGAGGATGTCAAATGGATTAACCGGGTCATGACATACGTCATTTCTGTTGGAGTACTTCACTGACATGCTAGATCGACTCCAGTGGTGCATTCGTAGAAAAGATCGAATTACAGAATTCAACCAGAATAGGTCAAAGTTGGTGTACAACCTGATGCCCCTCGGAGATGTGCGGAGGTGAGGCGAGGCGAGGGTGTGTGTAACTCGCAGCCCGGAAACTGCACGTTGGATATTTATGTCTTTCCAAATCGCCTCATCATCACTTCCCGAGTGCAGCTATCGTAGGGAAGTGTTACATTCCACAAAATCTATGTTGGTCTGTTCCAGGGATTAGGATGACAGAGCTTGTCGTTCACATTCTACGAACGCTACGATTTCTCCAACTGACGGACGACTTGCACGAGGCAACCAACATCGCTGTATGATCTCCCAATGCCCGGGCGCTATTTGCGACTCCTTTGGAGGCTCCGGTTTCTTACCCTGGATGATTTGTGTCAACACGGCAATATCACTCCTCACATTATAGTAGGGTACCTTGCAAGTAAATACCTAAGGCATGCGCGAAGTGAACAAGATATTTCGGTCAACATTTTAAGTTACTGACCTGCAAGGTGATACTGCCAAATGAGTATATATCGCACTCGGTGCTAAGCAAGACTTGATCGTCCTCTGATGCTTCACATAACTCTGCAGCTACCCATCGGATATTTCCTCGGTTGGTGCTCGTAAAATAGGAGGTACCAATGAATTCCTGGATGATAGTGGAGAGCCCAAAATCAGCAAGGCATGCCCGACCATTGGCATAAATCAAGACATTTGACTGGATGGTCGGGGCGTGAGTAACGAGGAATACAATTTCTGCGTGTGGCTATACACACCCCTGTCAGGTCACCATGGACAACTGATTTGCTGTGGACTGGACCAGCATGAGCATTTTGGAACTCGGGTGCAGTGAAAGACGACTTGCGGTATTGCAGCCCAAGGGCAATATCATTCAACTGGCATTTGTTAGGTCAGAAAGCATCTGGAAATACTCGCAAAAAAGGGCTTACAAGTGAGAACTTATCTTGGAGCGACAACATGTCTTGTTGGCGCTCAAGAAAGCCTGTGAGAGCGCCATTATCAGCCCATGGGCAAATCATTGCGGGGTAGGGCCCGAAGTCGTTTGCCACTCCCCAGAGTGGAAGAATGCTATAATGTTTGAGACGGCCCCAAACTTTCAGCTCACGACGCACTTTCTAGTAATTAAGCCGAGTCATCATTCGATAAACTGACATGCCATGGAAGTGAACATTACCTTCGCATTCCTCCGCATCAAGACCTCATTATCCGTATCGAAAGCACGGATGGTCTTCACTGCAACCTACGCCATGGTTAGAATAATATGGCAGTAGGAAGTGCCACTAGCTGGGCATACCTGGACGGTCTCACTGGGCTTGGCTAAAACACACTTCCAGATGTCACCAAAACCTCCGGAAGTGATCGGATAGGTCGATCTCTCCTGAAGTTCGTTGGTGAGATCTTCCGGTGAATCGAGTTCTTCCTTCCGTCGTGCAAGCTCTTCCTCCCGTCGCGTGAGTTCTTCCTTCCACCGCGCGAGTTCTTCCTCCTTCCTCCGGATCTCTTCCTCTTTGGCGCGTGCCGCCTCTTCTTTGAGCCTAGCGTCCTCTTCCTTGCGTCGAACTTCGTCTTCTTTGCGTTTCGCCTCCTGCGATTTCCGCAAAATCTCGAGTGAGACACGTCTTTCTTCCTCATCTAACCGCCTCGCCACTTCCTCCTCCTGCCTTCTGAGGTCTTCCGCCTTCTTCTTGGCCTGCACCTCCTTCCTCTTTACTTCCTCCTCTTTCTTCTTCAAAAGCATCTCCTTCCGCTTGATTTCATCTTCTTTGCGTTTGATTTCATCTTCCTTCTTCCTTGCCTCCTCCTCCCTTCTTCCAATCTCCAGTTCTTTGCGCAGCGCTTCCTCCTCCTTCCGCTCAGCCTCTTGTCTCAGCCTAGTTTCTTCTTCCTTGCGTTTCGCCTCCTGCGACTTTCGCAAAATGTCTTGTTCGACACGTCTTTCTTCCTCATTTAACCGCCTCGCCACTTCCTCCTCCTGCCTTCTGAGGTCTTCCGCCCTCTTCTTAGCCTGCGCCCCCTTCTTCTCGACTTCCTTCTTCTTCTTCTTCACAAGCATCTCCTTCCGCTCGATTTCGTCTTCTTTGCGTTTGGTTTCCTCCTTCTTTTTGACCTTCTCCTCTATCCTGGCCCCCGTTTCTGAAACGGGGATAGACGGGGCGCCCGGTACTACTTTGTCGTTCTGCTGGGCTGATGGCGTTGGTGGCTTAGGTGTACTTGATGGCTGCGAACTTGAACTTGGCCGAGTCGAGGGCATCCAAGTTGTGCTCCTATGACTAGCGCTGGTCGATCTGCTCTTATCCGCAGCTGAACTTGCTCCAGGCATGCTACGGTCGTTACGGTCGGGGATTGGCCGAGGACCTGTAGAAGACGAGGAAGATTGAGAAGTTGACATCTGGAGAGGTGGTGTGGGTCGACTAGGCTTCGGTCCATAATAACCCCAAGACTCCCAGTCTTGCTTCTTCTTTTCTCCCGTACGTTGGTCCTGTATCTCTTCTTCGCGCGTCCGAAAATCTTCCTGTTGAACTTTCTGCTCGTCGTCCGACCTGCGGATCGCCTTAGACGGAACCCAGAACTCTGGTATTTGTTTGTTAGAAAGGCTGACTTTGTGCTGAAGACTTTCGTGTTTGATACTGTCATGAGCATCCTTAGATTCACGAGCAGATCTAGGCATGTCGTCGTCTAATTCGTCGATGGTGAGTGAAGGCTTTGGGCGCTCAAAACCTTAGTCTGTTGCTGACACACCCTGGATCTAAATGTCAAAGCGCTCATCGAGCGGTGTTTGTATGCAGCCGAGCGCGTAGCGTTGTTTAAGTTCTTCCCCACCAATGAGAGTGCTCGCTTAAGGCTTAGGAACGCTTCAAATTGTGAACGTAAAGGGTATGGCCTCTCTCAGATCTGAAGAGATTTCCGAATGCCGAGAATTTTCCAGATAGGCTGTGGACATAAGTATATAGCCATAGAGTAGCCATGCGATACGGTGCATATTGTCCTGTATCGCAATGCTCGAGTGGTGATTCCGTATACTGAAAGCGCTATAATGCGGATTTCAAATTGATCATAACGCCCAAACTGGCAGAGCAAGCGCTCCAGCGGGCAGCTGCGAATCATGGTCATGACCCGTGGTTAGGCCTGTGCGTTGATTGCCAGACGTTGTCACTTTCGTGCATGCGTAGGTGGCCAGCTAGTTCCAGTAGTGATATAACATGATATCCCAGACCAAATTAAATAAATACCACGATAATGCTCAAAATCCACCCGCGACGATGTACATGCTTTCTGCACAGCACCAGTAGGTTTTCCCGTGCTACACATCACCGCCAGTTGACGTGTCCGCGCTCCTGGAAACGATTGGAGCCATGCCAGTTACTTCGTTAGAGCGAGTCACGAGCTTAGCGTAATATTCTCGAACACTAAGGATGAGACGTGATCCCAGCACAAACATCTGCATGAGCTGGGCAAATTGGAGAACGCCCTAATAAATGGCATCTCCCACGGAATTGAAGTTCTGTAAAAATGATGAGTGGTCAGATGCAAATGTCAGTCACAGATCAGTTCAACATAATATTTTGGAGACAATGTGCTAAGGTTGAAGCAAGATACAGCAGAAAAACTAGAACATCCGGAACTTCAGCGGAACAAGACTATAGTATCCGCATCACCGAACTCACGCTACAAAGTACAGGGCGTGACTTTGTGTTAATACCGTGAAACAGTCTCTGATGGTCGATCCTGCCGGTGATGGTCGCAGTTCGCAGAAGTGTTTGAAAACAATACAGGCCGCAAGAAACAAGGCAAGGAGCTCCCATATAACGGTGGGTCTGAATTTCTCGTCATTACATTACCGTCATAACTCTAGAAGCGATCGTGGAACCCAGCAAGACTAACGAGAAAGATGAACATCTTTTTGGATCGCTGATACATGGCATGTATCCGAGTCATCATGATGACTTGTATGATATTTCAGTCAAGTCAGTATCAGTGAGGTACAGCAGCTGAACTCACCTCCCAGCATGGCATTGACAACAACAGGTGTCCATGCCTGTATGAACCAAATGAGAGTACCTGAAAACCTAGTTACTGACGCGCATCGGGGGACCCGATGCTTCGAATGAACTCACAACTGTTGCAGTCACTATATGTCGAACCAACAAGCTGGGCGGAAATATCACTCACCCCTATGTAGGAGTGCCGTTAGTTGAATGAGAATGCCAGGCATTGGTGCAGAGTACCCACCACATCTGCTACCGATACTGATGGGACAGTCCCTGCATGCTGCCAGTCAGAAGAACCGAACAAAGTGTATTTGAGGATCCATACACAGTATGTTAACACTAATTGCGAGGAATGGTTTATTGGCACAACAGAATGTTATCTTGTTGGCCCTGAAAACATACACAAAAGATAGCATCCCAATGTAGCGCACCTAGCATATTTTTACAACTGCGCTTATAACGTGAGCTACGCACACCGATATATAGCACAGTCATGAGAGACCAGCGTTGCCTCTGCCCCGAATCAGCTATATTTCTTCGACTTTTGCTGACCCAGACCAGTTCAAACTGTGAAACTGTTCTCGGTGAGATGGCTGCGCCGGTAATGCATTAACTTACCTCCCGCCCAAATGCCAGTGCTGAAATACCATATGATTCCTGCGGTAAGTAGTGTCTCGCTCACCCCACTCATATATCACTGTAATGGAGGATGCAACTGCGAAACCACAGCCAAAGATTGAGTCACCCACATCTTCCGACTTGCTATCCACGAACCGAAAAGATAGCTGAGAATACGAGTTCAATCGATGAACGGCCACCAGGCGGGATCATTTGAGACGTAGGGCATACTGGGCTCGAACTTGGCGTTTGTGCAGACCACTGCGGCGGTCAGGTCATATAAGTAACTTATAATCGTGCGAGTCGATATCTCACTTACCCTCAGGAGTCAGGAAGCGGAGTTGAAAATAACGCCGCCTGCCAGCGCTTCCCCCAGGGAGGTATATACCGGTAAGTACTAGGCGGAACCAAATATTATGTCATATGAGGTCGATTCAGTTGAAAGTAACTGATCCAGGACCCCGAATACTCAGTTACAAACTTGATCGAAGGAAATTTGTGTTTCAATTTCCTTCAACGCTCACGCGTTCACGTACAATCGACACTTAGTATCCTCGCGGGAGCTCGAGATCATCTTGAGCTCCCATCTGCACAGGATCTCCAAACCACACAACGATGTCTGCTTCACTTGGTTCCCCTACTTGCCGCCATTGGTAAAGATGGTCTCCGTTAGAGCGGACGCGTTCATATTAATGATCATCTTAACTTAAGTACTTGCTTCTTCTTTTTTGCGTGATCGGCCCAAACTGGTGGAGTAAATACTCCAGCTGGCAGATAGGCTAGCAGCTGCGAATTTATGACATGCAGCAACACCCGTGGCTAGGCCGGGTTGATGTTCGGCTCGAGCTCGAGCGAACAAGTACAAAAGCGCCGGGTCAAAACGTCCCTGCAGTGTTTGGTGGTTCTTCCAACTCTTTATTTTAAAGTTATCCTCGCGTGCAGCCGCCATGCTATCCAAGCTGCTGCCGCTGTTGTGTATATTTCCCTTCACTTTAGGTGCACCAGGCCTTGACTCCGTCTTCTAGTCCTGCTGGAACACCACCCCCTACTCTGGGTGGAAATTTTAGCGTTACTGTAACTGGCTCATATTCACCGGTGACAACCTCATCCAATTCTTCATCAAACTCCACAACATCTTCTGCTTCCGCCAGCACCTCAGGCGCGTCTACCACAACTGGTGTCATCACCATTCCACTCTCTAGTTATTCATTCACTCCCTACCCTACACCTACTCTCAACCCTCGCCCCCCGGTTTTCCCTGCAACTGACCCTTTGAACCCTCCCGATGTCAGCAGTGATCCGCAAATTGTACCCGATTTTGCACCTGCATGGGCTACTGCCTACCAAAAGGCCAAGAACCTGGTGAGTGTATCCCACTTTCCGCAATCGACTATGTTGGCACGTGCTAAATATACTTGATACCCAGATATCGGATTATACCATCGAGGAAAAAGTCAACATCACCACTGGTGTCGGTTGGGCAAACGGCTTGTGCGTCGGTAACATCCCACCCAATAAAAACTTCCCTGGTTTGTGTCTCGAGGTGCGTAGCTTGAATTCATGAGGTATTTGTCTCACGATTCGCCAGGACTCGCCTCTCGCGGTCCGTTTTGCAGACTTCGCGACTGCGTTCCCAGCTGGCATTCAGGTAGCGTCCACGTAAGTCGTCTTCAAGCTCACCGACATAAGCTGTCTAAGTATATCACAGCTGGAATCGTGCTCTGATGCGTTCTCGTGGCCTGGCCTTGGGTCAGGAATTCAAGGGCAAAGGCGTCAACATTGCTCTTGGCCCCATGATGAATATGGGCCGTATCGCTCAAGGCGGCCGCAATTGGGAGGGTTTCGGTGCAGACCCTTTCCTGACCGGCGAATCTGCGTATGAGACAATTCTAGGCCTGCAACAAGGTGGAGTACAAGCTACTGCCAAGCACTTCATAAACAAGTTCGTCTCCTGTTGCACCCGTTTGTACTTGTACTTATCTGTTCCGCTAGTGAGCAGGAGCACTTCCGCACTCAAGAATCCTCAAACGTTGATGACCGGACTCAACATGAGATCTATGCGCACCCGTTCTTGCGCAGCGTCATGGCTGGCGTTTCATCCGTCATGTGCAGTTACAGTAAGCCTCGATCACCTTTTATACCATTAACATCATTTGAGGTTTGAATCGCAGATCTCGTCAACGAATCTTACGCATGCAACAATGACAAGATGCTTAACGACATCTTGAAGCGAGAGTACGGTTTCCAAGGCTTCGTTCAATCTGACTGGTCGGCGACAATGTCGACCCTCTCTGCTGTCGCAGGGCTTGACATGACTATGCCCGGCGATATCACGTTTGACTCCGGCGACTCCTACTTCGGGGGTAACCTTACGGACTATGTGAACGACGGCTATATCAGCATGGCTCGCCTGGACGACATGGCAACACGTATCATCGCTGGTTGGTACTACCTTCACCAGGACGAGGACTACCCTGCGACGAACTTCAACGCGTTTAATCCGCATGATGAAGTGAACAACAAGCATGTGAATGTGCAAGCAGACCATTACAAGCTTGTACGGGAGATAGGCGCGGCTGGGACAGTTCTCTTGAAGAATACAAATGGCGCGCTGCCATTGAACAAGCCCAGAAACTTGGTATTGATCGGAAGTGACGCGGGTCCAGGCGAATCTGGCCCTAACGAGTTCGCAGATCAGGGCGGCAGCGATGGCATTCTGGCCATGGGCTGGGGATCTGGGTATGTTCGCTATCGTAAATACATTGTTTCTGAATGCTGATTGGCGCTGCATAGAACTGGCTACTTCCCCTACCTTATTTCGCCTCTCGAGGGTATCCAGGAGCGTGCTCGCCAGGATGGCAGCAGCGTGTTCTGGGACTTTGATGACTGGAACACTGCTCTCGCTAGTAATATGGCATTTGGCCAAGCCGTCGCTCTGGTTTTCACCAACTCCGACTCTGGAGAGGATTATATTACTGTTGATGGCAATGAGGGTGATCGGTACGTTTCTCGCACATCTTTAAGCGATGGTGATGTTCATTCCTAATCCAGCAAGAACCTCACTGCTTGGCACAACGGTGATGACCTCATCCTTGCTGTCGCCGCGCAGAACAACAACACCATCGTAATCGTGAACAGCGTCGGCCCGCTCATTATCGAGCCCTGGATCGAGCACCCTAACATCACTGCCGTCGTCTGGGCTGGCATCCAAGGCCAGGAGGCAGGTAATTCTATCGCTGATGTACTCTATGGCGCATACAACCCCTCCGGAAGACTCCCGTATACTATTGCCAAGGATCCCGCTGATTATCCCGCGCAACTCGTCACTGGTGGTTCTGGAAGCGAGATCTTGAGTATCGATTACACTGAGGGGTATGTGCGCTTGACCATGACCGCTTTGGGTGATTATCACAAGACATTTGCAGGTTGTTCATCGATTATCGCCACTTTGATCAAGTGAGTACATTGAAGCCGCTTTGTTCTTTCGCATCTTGAACAAGGGAAACTGTAGGCGGATATCACACCGCGCTTCGAGTTTGGTTTCGGCTTGAGCTACACCACGTTCTCGTACTCCGACCTTTGCGTGACTCCTATTCAGTCATTGGACATTGATCAGGCGGATTTGATCACTGCTTGGAAGAACGGGGATGCGTCGCCCATCGCTGAAGGGTCTTCTACTGCGCTTTGGTGAGATTTGTAAGACCAGTGACGGATCTACAGGCTGATATCGCTACCAGGCTACATGAGCCCGCATTCCAGGTTACTTTCAAGGTCACTAACAACGGAACCATATCTGGGACTGAGGTTCGTGAAACTCGTCAATTTCGACCTTCTTATACTCACGCTCACACTCGAATAGATTCCTCAGCTCTACATCCACCACCCGTCGTCCGCTGGCGAACCTCCTTCCGTCCTGAAGGGCTTCACAAACGTTGAGGTCGGACCGTACGACACAAAGTCTGTCTCGATCACGCTCTCGCGCCATGATCTGTCTATCTGGGACGTCGTCGCTCAAGGGTGGCGTAAACCAGTCGGCCAGATCTCGTTTTCTGTCGGCGCCAGCAGCAGGGACTTTAGGCTGCAGGACGTCATCCCTACTTGATTTTGGACTTTTTGCTCGTTCATATCCTTACTACTAGGTTTGTATCGTATTTTGGCGATTAATGCAGTATTGATAGTGTCCTATGGGATGCTATGGCACTTGAACTACAATATATGAGCCCATCGGTGGTGGGCCACCCTGAATTCAATCGGCATGATGCGACAAGACGTAAGTCATTTGATTATATTAAAGTTTATTCCCGCTGCCTTTATGTTTTGGGGCGTTACAGTACTTACAGATATTCCCAAGCCGATTGTCGAAGCGTTGTGTGGTGAATATGTTTGAAATTGCAAACTCAAATGACGGTAAGTACTAGGTTTCTATCGCATTTTGGCGGCCGACGACGTAATAGCAATGCAGCATGGATCAGTTACCCTACTTATTGGTGTGCGAACACCCCATGATACGACAATATGCGAGTATCTTTACGTCTCAGTTCGACATGCAGCATGGATCATGCGATTTCATTAGTATCTTCGATTCGTGATACGAGGCCGCATCGGGAGCATTGCAGCATTGATCATATGATAGCGGGACATCTTCGATGCGTGATAGGAGGCCATGCGAACAGGATCTAAGGGGAGACCTGGAGAGGCAGGTCACTACGGGAAACCTAACCTGAAAGGCCCCTTCGGAACCATTTCCAAGTGGTGTCAAGGGTGGCCCCAGGTCAGGGCCTACAAAACACCCAGTGAGCCTGAAGCCAGGCCAGGCACATCCCCGGCACACCACCAATAACTTATGAAATAGTATGGAGGTCCCATGCATCAATACCCAGACGGAAGAGCAGCGTAATTAACCTACACACCCATCAGAGTCTAGAAGTGTCTAGTGGAGATTGAATGGCATTTCAAGCGAAGATGTGGAGTCTGGGCGCAGATCTACCATTACAGTATCTTGTTACCAGGAGTATTAATACACCCTGGCTATTGTAGAAGGTCACAACCAACTCCTGTACTTGCTTTCTATCTCAAGTGAGATTTTTATCGCTCACTACCTGTGTACGAGGCTGACGACGAGCTATAGAATGCGGGTTTTTGTCACGACACCCGAAGGCAAAACCCTCACAATCGAGGTCGAGCCTTCCGATACCCTCGATATCGTCATGGCCAAGATCCAAGATAAAATCGGGTATGTATGCATTTAAAAGTGCGAGACTTCAGACTGACGGATGTGTCTATAGAATTCCGTTCAACAAGGAGATGGTTCTCACTTTCGAGGAAAAGAAACTTGTGCTTGCTCAGACGGTCTCCTATTACAACATCCAGAATGAATCCACCATTCAGTTAGCCTTCGCATCTGCCTAATCCTCCCCCTCTCCCGAGCAATGTTAGATTAAGCATGTCAAACTAGCCATGTACAAATAGCAGCTTTAACAATTTGGTCCTTGGTATGGAAAATTGACGGTAACCGGATTTGCAGTCCTACTTAGTAATGAGGTGGTGAAGACACCCTCGCAGTTGTCCGCCCCTCGAGTAGCACTTGAAGCAGTGGCGTTCACCACCACGATACTAATGCTGCGCCTGACTTGGGGAGATCATAGGTCGTTCAGTGACGACCGTTCCCATCTACGAGATAGGCTGACGTACATATTGAAAGGATGGAAATATGGCTTTGATTTGATGATTGCACTGGGGCATCAGACGGATCCCAAATTTTCTGGATTTGAAGGTTGCGTCCAGATGCAACATGAGTATGAAAGGGACGACTCTTGGGGGAGATCATGAACATATATGGCACATCACGTCTGATGCCAGCCTGATATGCCATTGTACGCTCATCAATCGAACATGAATAAATTGAGGCAGATGTATGACTTTGACATTCTGTGGTTCGTTAATGGCTCGTCAATTAATCATGAAAGCGCACACTAGTCCAATACTATACCTATCAGCGGTAAAAAGCTTGATACCAAAAAAGCGCAGTGTAGGGTTGTCCGCAATTTGGATTGGACAAAATAGTACAGTACTTAACAGATTCCAGCCCAGATTGACGAAGATTGATATTCTTCCAAATTCAGGACCGGGTCGTCAGGATAATGGGTGAGTTGCCCGGAAATGGTAAGAGGATATCGATGATTTGGCGCCGTGGTCTTTGGTCTTTAGGCATTGACGGAATAGCGTGGGTGCAGAAGGGTGAATTGAACGTACGAGTAGCATAAGGCCTCAATGCCTCACTGGTAAAGAGCATCTGTGGAAAACCTGATGGTATAAGCGGTCCAAAGCATGTTTGGGTGACTAGGACGCACTGCCGATCTGTGTGGCCGTCAACACCGGTGTCCTCCAAACTGTGAATGGCAGCGCCAATGTCGCCGCATCTCGAGGCAGAGTGCTCATGAGCACCACCGAAGGTGTCGTGTTGTTGCTACATACATATAACATTGACTGTCTCCTCTAGGGAGAACCATGCCATAAATCTGCCAAGGACTAGGCCGTACTGTCACACGTAGAGCACATCTTTCGGCGGACACAATCTAGACATCAAAAAACCGATCACTGACGGTTACCAAGTGACAGGTGAGGCCTAGGAACGTGTCCTGGAGCATAGACAAGCGAAATCCCGTTGGGCCTGGAAGTAGCGGTTGTGGGAGATAACCTCACTATGAGTAGATTGACCCCATTCATCGGGCGACCTTGAAGGAAGTGCTGCGGTGCGGTGGCACCGGGAGCAGGAGGTTGAGAGAAGTAGCTGCGCTGAGCGCCCTGCACGTTGATATTGCCTTGCGCGGGATGTACATAGTACAGCTCCTCCCCTTTTTGTTTTAGGTGACGCTAGTCAGTAGTCGATAGTCCATCACTGAAGGAATGAAGGCGCGCTTCGCTGCCCGTTGCTATATATTAAGCTTCAGCTTCAGTTAAGGCAGCGCGTGCTTGGTATGGCTGGTGCATGGTGTGGCTGGAGATGTGACACCGCGGGTGGGTGGAAGGTGGAAGAATGACAGTTGCCAGCATAATCATTCTTGAATACGATGGTGAACGTGTTGATGTGACTTCAGGAAAAGCTATCAATTTGTTCACTATTCCATTCAGAATTTCAGACACAATATCAATGCAACCAATTGGCAACACAACCGTGACTTGCTGGGTCGTAACGCGCTTAGTAAGCTGTTTATATGACGGCCCACCGGCCCCACCCAGAGGATAAAAGGAATCGTTGTATATAAAATCTCCATGTGTTAACCAAAAGTCATCCATGCGTTGTACTAAACCTGTTATTTTATAGTCATCCAGGTGGCGGAGCTTACAAGCTGACCCGCCGTACGCTGTTCGCAGGAGTGATTCAAATTGGGCACCGCCTCCATTTTCGTGTGGTATCATGCGTGATCGTCACGCTCGGGTTACCGTGCCCAAGTTCGTGCGCGGCCATTGCTGCTACATAGTGCCAGACTGAAGCGGTTTCTGCTTTGGAGGGGTCGGCTGGTTTGATTCTACTTGTCCGCACTGCTGGAGGGCCATATGTGGGAGATGGAGGATGTCTAGGGCTAGTGCTTCGGGTTATTGACGAACTCGAGCGATACCGAGGGCGCATAGGCTGCGCGGAGCCTGACAACGCAAGCGTAGATTCGATGTTGATTTGACGTCCACATCTCTGTATGAAGAACATTCCGTATCTAGATGAGTATAGACATGGCCTGGATTTCCCTCCTTCCCCGAACTTCCGGTCGTCATTGCGGGCCAATGGTAGCTGTGGAACGGCCACACGCGCGCTCGGCATCCAACACCAGCAGTACACATTCCATTTCAGGGTCGGACGAAGATGATGTCGGAAGTAAACCTGCTCCTTCAGATACTAGTCGTTCCACCAAGAATCTATCTGAGCTTGACAAACTCTTTGCCAAGTTGGGAAGCACGAGTTCTACTCGTAACTGCGTGATTACAGACTGCGGAGACGACTGCTACAAGTTTGGCCAGTCTATCCGGCAGTGAAATGGCGTGCATGGTGCTGGCAGCCTTCACTTTTGACCGCGCTCTTCTTCACCCACGAAGACTCGCCTTGCCAACAGAGACCCTCCTAGTGCATCGCTATGTTATGATCGGATGGTGCCAGGGGAAATTCTTGTTGACATTAAATATTAGCAGGATGAGTCGCGGTACCGGTGATTGGCCGCGATAGTACACCCTTGATCTCACTCTTAAGATAGGCTGGTGTTGTTCATTTTCGTCACCAATCAAGCCTTCCATCACCGGTGTGTCTCAGATCCGGGCAGTAGATTTGAACTTTTCGACAGTACATGATTCAGGAAAGGAAAGTTTTCTTGATCATCTAAAGATAAAGAAGTGCTCACACAGCATGTCACCGGTTATCGTGATTGCATACTGAAGCTCTGTAGATATTATAGAGCAACTCATGCGACATCGAGATGATCAAGAGCTAGACTGATAAGTACTAGTTTCCATCTATCTAACTGTTCGCAGGCTGTGAATCAGATGGCTGTGCATGACCTTGAATTTCAAAGGTGCTTTTCTTGATGCTTTCTTGGAGCATTGTCCTCACAAACAAGGTTCTTCTAGTCTGAGAATGGAATTGCGCCCACCCAATGACCCTGAGGTCCGCCATTGCGTTATGATCGTGTGGTGCAATGGAAAGTGATCGATCTTCCCCGACGGTCACGCCAAAGTCGACAGTGACTCGGCTGTTCCTATATAGTAGTCTGCCAGAACTTGATCGTCTGATATCGCAAAATTCACTCCGATACTTGCGCATCTCGATCATGATAGTCAGTTCTGCGTCATGCACAGCTAAGACGTAATGAAGTCATGTGGTTAGTCTGTGTTCGATTGATGACTACATGATCACTGATGTATCGTCATTAGAACCATTACGAGCAGAGAAGATTCTAATTCAAGTATGCAGCACTGTGGTCCCTATAAAAGCGTTGGATGGTGTAGTATATCTAACGCCATCGTTTTAGTACGTTCGAATTTCGCCCGCCAATCCCAATATGACGTTCGTCTCAAATGATCCAGCTTGGTGGCCATTTGTCAATTGGATTAGTATTCGCAACTATTTTTTCGGTTCGTGGATAGCATGTGCTGTCGGAAAATGTTGGTGACATCTCACTCTATCTTGGCCGTGGTTTCGCAGGTGCATGCTGTACTGCGGTGATATACGATTGGGGTGAGCGAAATACTACTTGCGGCGGGAATAATCAATCGATGATATCTATATGATATTCTAGCGCTGACATTCGGACAAGAGGTAGGTTCATGTCATTACCGGCGCAGCCATCTCACCAACAACAGTTTCATAGTTCAAACTGGTTTGGGTAAGCAGAGTCCCGCATCAGAAGCACAGCAGGATATTCAGCTCATTCGGGGCAGAGGCGACGCTGGTCTTTTATGACTGTGCTATATATCGGTGTGCGTAACTGAGCTCATCTTATAAACGCAGGTGGCAAGTTGTACTGACCTCAAAACTTGCTATGTAGGTGCGCTACATCGGAATACTATATTCTGTGTATGTCTGCAAGGTTAACAAGTTGACATTGCACCACGCTAATAATACCTCGCACCCAGCATCACTATACTGTGTATGTATCCTCCCATACACTGTTTCTTCTTCTGACTGGTACCGTGTAGGGTTACAACCGTCAGTCTCGATGACAGATTTAGTGGGTATTCTGTACTGTTGCCGGTATTCACATTCAACTAACTGTGTTCCTGTATACATAGGGGTGAGTGACGCTTTCGGCCAGCGTGTTGATTGAACATAACGAGTGCAACAGCTGTGAGTTTGTTTGAAGTATCGAGTCCTCCAATGCCCATCTGTAACTGTGTTTGTCAGGCACTATCCTTTACTTCATACAGATATGGACGCCTGTTTTCGTCAATGCCATGCTTGGTGGTGAGCTCAGCTGCAGTATTACTGATATTGACGTGACTGAATAACCATGCAAGTCATCATGCTGACTCGGATACATGCCATGTATGGGCGATCCAAAAGGATGCTCATCTTTCTTGTTGTAGTCTTGCTAGCTTCCACAATTGCCTCCGGAGTGATGACGGTAATGGGAAACATCGGTGTTTTGGGGGGTAAGCTTTAGTTATGGATGAAAGCCTTACGTACATGATGCTGATGCACGAATAACAGAGGAGCTCGTCCTTTCTGGCCACCATATGTGTTCCTTCATCATTGACACAGACAAGATGCAGCTGAATAACGAGATTTTGATACCCACCGTTATATGGGAGATCCTCGCTTTGTTCCTTGCAGCCTATATTGTTATAAAACATTACCGTGGACTGCGACAATCGTCGACAGGATCGACTGTCGGAGAATGTTTCACGGTGTTGATCAAAAGCCATGCGCTGTACTTTGTAGCGTGAGTTCGGTGATTTGGATGTTATTGCCTTCTTCCGCTGAGTTCTGCATGTCCTAGCTTTGCTGCTGTGTCATGCTTCAACCTCGGTGTACTGTCTCCAAAGATCATGGTGCGCTGATCTGTGACTAATATCTGCATTTGAACACTCCTCACCATTTTACAGTACTCGTCTTCCGTGGGAAATGCTATTTATGACGGCGGTCTCCAAATTACCCAGGCCGTGCAGATGTTTATTCTGGGACCGCGTCTTATCCTTAGTGTCCGAGACGTCACATCTCGTGCTAAGGTCGTGACCCACTCGGACGAAGGAACTGCAATGACTTCAATTGCTTTCCAGGAGCGCGGACACGTGTCGACCAGCGGTGGTGTGTAGCACGGGAAACAATCCAAGTGATCAACGTTCAACCACTGGTGCTGTGCAGTCAAAATGTTATTTGGATTGTAATTGTGCTACATTTTATTTGATTGCGAGCTTTTCATTTGGTGCTCCGAAGGATTTAGGAGGATAGAATTACTAGGTCTTAGCAAACCAATATTATGTTACGTTACTACAAACGACTGTCTTCCTTTTTTCAAGGACTGGCTTGGGGAGAGCTACCGACCCACACTCCAAGATCTACTGCGTCAAGAAAAGCACTTCGAAAGTAAGGTCATGCGTACTTAGCAGATCAGTGCAACTTACTAAGTGGAGAATGGACCCACAACCTGCATGTGTTGCTTGCCGTACCGTCACTGGCGTTGTGCCCTCACAAAGTAAAGTTGTTCCAATCTTACTAAAGCGCCTTGAAAGCGCCTATTGGTCAAGGCACTCGGGCCCCGTACTAATATTCCTGCAAAAGCTATTCATAATTTCTACCTGATGGCTAGGCGCAAGTTAGAACAGGTGACCCTTACGCATATGGCGTTGCGACTCGAGTCACTCATTTTCACACCTCGACACTTTTGATCACTGCCAATCAGCCGCTATCCGAGTCGCTTGGTTATCGTTCAACACACACTGCTACAGTGCCTCATGGATCTTGGATTGAAAGGAGTGCATGTCCTCGTTACAGGTCGTGTTCTACGGTACCATATTGCACTGCTGATCTGACAGTACCCGAGCAGGGGCAAGCGGTGGCATCGGGTTAGAGACTGTGAAATTGTTTTGTGGTAAGTCATTTGTTCTCGAATGATGAGCATTGAATTCAAAATATCCAGCACTGGGTGCTAATGTGACTGCACATTATAACTCGCAATTTGGTCCGATCCAGGAGCTTCTGGCTTCGAATGCCAATCTTCAACATGTCCAGGCGAATCTGTCTCGAGAGGAGGCCGTGGTGGCTATGTTCGAGTCACTGTCTACTATGCCTCACGGCCCGGTACAAGTAGTCGTCGTCAACCACGCTGTATATCTCACTTCAGATGTCCCCATTGCAAGGATGACACTGGATCAATGGAACAGTACCATAACTACGAATTTGACATCATCATTCCTGGTGTGTCGAGAGTATCTGAAGCATCTTGGAAATGCGTCCTCTGGTATTAAGGAAAAGGCAGCGATTGTGCTTATCGGAAGTACTGCTGGGAAGTATGGCGAAGCCAACCACGCGGACTACGCTGCGACGAAGAGCGGTCAGTAATAGTTCTGTCCGTAATTTGACATCGACTCATCATATTTTAGCAATGATGTACGGTTTGAACCTTACACTGAAGAATGAAATCGTGAAGATAGCCCCTAAGGGCAGAGTCAACTGTATTGCGCCTGGTTGGGTCAAGACACCCATGGCTGAACAAGCCTTGAAGGATCCTCAAACCGTGTATCGCGCATTGGCTACGTCAGTGACACCATCGTGATTCCTGAATCATTGTGCAATTCATGCTGAATTTCGTACCACCACAGGAGTCCGCTTAAGAAGGTGGCCATACCGATGGACGTCGCAACACAGATTGCGGTCCTTGCATCGTCTACTCTCTCTGGTCATGTCACTGGTCAAGTAGTGATGGTTGAGGGTGGAATGGAGGGCAGACTGCTAAACAGACCAGAAGATTTGCAGGAATCTTAAGCCTTTGTGGGGATAGACGCCTTGTCTATGTAGAGGGTGATCATGTGCTTCTTTCTGCGCATGCACCCACTAGCATAGTCTCGATGAGAGTGGGTTGCTTTGTAGTCTCTCCTAGGCATACCAAATAACAGGAAGTTGGTCATTCCTTCTTTATTGTGTAAACGATTGGCGCTCCTGGGTAGCAAAGTCTTTTACTATTATGTTTGACATTCTCTCCAGAGATTGACATCATCAATTCGGACCGCTCCTGCATCACTTTCTACTGGTACTTAGCAGTCTTTAATGCAGTGTTTTGACACTATAGCCTGGCCAGGCACCCCAGATGTGACAGTGTGCTACAGATGCTACAGGTACCACAGAATGGCAGAGGTATAGTTACACAGTCTGAGACTTGTCAGTGCCAGCAGTGTTCGAATATAGCGACTAGTGTATATACTATACTAGCGATGTAGTCTTCACGCTGAAACACCAAACAGCACCTCTAAGACTTCGTAGACTCGGAGACACCGTGGCACAAATAATAGCATTTAGAGTACACAAAGTCAAGTAGTACAGCAACAACATTGACAACATGGTTGTGATAAAAAATCAAGTTCCATTTGTATGCACAATGTTAACATGTGAATCGTGATGTTACTTGCACGATAATTACTTTCACTCCGAGAAGCGAACCCCATTGGGCAGTCCTTGCCGCATTGCCCTTCGCAAATGTTCGCAACAAGAGACGAGAACGAGAAAATAGAGTAGATCTGAATGTTGAAAAAGTTCCACTGAATACATCATGCATTTGAGTGCAAACATGTCTCAAGTTCAATGTGTGTCAACTGAGAGTGTGATGGCATCCCAGACTCAGATGAACCGCGAACCTCAGTAGTGCCGCAAAGCCGTAGGTGCATACGAGTAGCGACGATTGAATGCATCACGATTTGAAACGTCCCAAACATATTTGAGGGGTTGTACTGCGTAAAAAAGATCAGGACACTCAGTTGACATTATGCATTCAGACCTGTGCGCACCGGCAGGCATACGATGGCTAGAATATTGACCACCGATAGTGCTAGGATTGAAAGATTAATTCCATTTTGATAGGCATGACAGTAATACTTGCTTAGCCCAGTTACGAAGTAAAAAATGTTGTGGTGTAGAAGGATATCAAGCAGTAGACATCTTCTTTCGCGGTATGTCCAATATACACGAATCATGGTGAGTACTACGATCTCTGAGGCAAAAAGTGAGCACTGGACGATATTTATAGTCACGGGATCTCACCAAGTTCGAATGCTACCAGAAGTGTCCAAGGAGCTGCAGCCATCTTGTTGCGTGACAGTGAGTAACAACCCCAACCCCAGCCTGATAGTTGGACTGTTGTCGACCCATGGTGAGTTATTTGAACGTGGCTCTTCTTGGACACACTCACGTTCCAGCTGACTCGTAATTGCCGTCGTCATTACGACGTCCAAGATCACCAGGCACTGGGGGGCCCAAACCAGAAGGTGTGTCAAAGTATGAAATGCGGGAGGTCGTATACGCACGAGTACCGTTGACAGCATAAGGCCCAGAATGGATTTCTTGTGTCCCCATAATGCATAGGTGCGAAGGATGAAGATACCTGGAGATCCCGTAAGTATTCTGCGTATATACACTAGATAATTTGCAATACCTTCCGTAGAAGCCACGCAGAGCGCAGAAGCACCTGAAGGACGAACTTAGAGCGGAACTAATCGCATTACAAGACTTACAATACCACACCGTATGCAGGGAGTTACAAGTCTACATCGGTGAACCCTCAGGGTGGCAGGCAACACATTTCCAACAAGTGCTTACCACGAAATGTTCATTCTGGAGATGATTCACTTCCATATCCTGGTTAGCTGCGAGTTGACGATAGAGTATGCTATTTGGACTCACAGTATATGTGTACACAGAGCAAGAAGGCTGGGAAGTATCTTGTCATGACATAAAGAACACTTCCTTTCTTCCACAGTAGCTCATGGACCAAAGACATCTATACACGCCAGTTAGCCTGTCGATCGACAGGCTACTAATTTCGCGAAGATGAAATCACCTCCTGGTCCAAGGTCAGGAAACAATCGCAAACCTGTAACCAGTTATTTTGTGAAAGCTGGACAAATAGCAAGAGTGCGCACCCAAAAAACTGTTAGTGATACTAGTAAGAGCCCCGTTAGCTATGAGACAGAATATCATGGTCGAAATGATAGCACCCAAAACATACTGTCAGTGCCATACTTATGGGTTAGTGATGCGCAAATGTCAAAAATATTAATCACTCACATTCCAGAACTGGAGGAGCCGGAGGGATGCGAGGTCTAAATCCATACTTAACAGAGAGCCAGGGTATGTCTGGGTATGGAGGAGACGCTAGTGTCGTCGAGCATCATGGGTTAGGTTGGATATACTTATAGTAATCAACAATTCCAATCAGGGGATCATATACGTAAAGCGCTTTTGGCACGACATCAGGTCGGTCACCAAGGCAAGCAAGGGTCGAAGACAGATCGATCATGTTAAAGGTTGGTTGAAGGTGCCTCACGTTTGAGGTATCAGGACAGAACGCACCGGGTATCATACACGCCACTGGCCCTTATACTCAGGACTGTCATCACGTCTCGTATACCACACATGTCAAATCCTGATGATTGACTTGTAAAAATTTTTGTGAAGGTAAACGCTGAGCGGCTGTGCCTGCAGTTCGCCGCAATTTGTGCACACCAACTTGTCAACCTCAATAGCTGACATAGGGAGGGCTTGAACCTCACGTTCGCTTACGCACGAGCTCTGAACTAGTCATGCATATTGCAAAAGTATTTTGAGCGACAGCAAATCTAAAACTAACCAATCTACGAGCTCTTAACAAACGCCTTGGCTTTCTCGATATTCTTCTTGAGTTCAGGCAAGCAGGCCTCCATCAGCTTCTCGTCTTCAGCGGAGAGAGGCCCGAGAGGCTGAATTTTCTCGACACCATTGACCTATAGAGTACTTCAGTACGAATCAACTGGACGGCTTGCTTGCTTCATTTACGCCAAGCTTAACATTGGACGAGAAGAAGTCGATATCCTGGTCCTTGTACAAAGGGCTCTCGACGAAGGTAGGCGTGATGACGCCTCTCTCACCGTTCAAGCCTCGTAGCAGAGAGAATTGGTGAACTTGGCACCAGCATATGCCATCGAGAGGGTGGCGCTACCAGCACCATCTTTGGCTTTCACGACCTCATCACCACCGAACTGGATGCGGTGGACAAGAGCCTAGCCAATCATGCCGCTCTCTCTCTTCGTTCCTTCTCTTCTCCGCATCCAAGCACCTCCAGATATCGCAGAAGACCGCCTCCATCCTCTTCACACCTTCGTCGAGCCCGTCCTCCTTTCCCTTCATGCAGGTGCTAACTGCTAAGTACCATAACGAGCTCACCCAGGTCCTTGCTGACGATGGCAGTGCAGGCGAGGCAGCGGAGAGTATGGTATGGTATGCTCTGGGGTACGAGATGACTGACGCTAACGCGGAGCGCAGCGACCACCTCAACCGAGAAGATACTGTGATGCTAGACGATAAATGGAGATCTGGGTGGCTCGAACGTGTGGAGCACCGTTAGTAAGTGTGTGCTCGTTATCTTGCTTGCGCATCCATAATGCCCTTTGTAGGGCTCAGATCCAGATTCTAATGTATTTTCTCAAGTTCTCTCTTCCTGGGTCATGCACCCCGTTACCGCCTGTTGAAGTGCCACCCATTGGAAACGTGTCTTTCATCTCACTCGTCAAATCTGGTCGCTAGCGGAAGAGAAGGGAAAAGAAGCTGAACTTGATCACCCCTTCCTCTGTCGAGCGTTGAATCTAAACGTGTGGCTGTGCAGCGTGACTCGGACTCCGGCTCCCGCTAGTCAATTCATACCACCCCTATCTGTCGAAGAAGCTACGGATTACACTCGAATAGAGCTGAAAGACACCATACATACATTCTAATACAATACTATAGCTAATAGGTCTCTGGACGAGCAAAGTTTGAAGTGCGGAGTCACAAAATGTCACAACACAGGTCACGTCATGTGATGCAGATGAGTTTGCATGAGGTCTATCTTAGCATGTGGTCGCCGGTTACAACGCGCATAGGTTTGATCAGAATGCTCAACTTGAACAGCAGACGACGATCAAACATGTTGATCCTTAGGCTAATTCGAAAGCTCTTGAAACGTCTATGGCAAGTATTGGCGGCGCTCACAACTTCATCTGTCCAGCGACTGCCCATTCTCGTGTCTTGCTTTCGGCGCTTTGTCGCCAAGATTCACGTTTTCCCTGGCTACGATACTGACTCAAGGTCCTCCACCGCAGACTCACGATGTGCCGGGGATTCCTGTGCACAGGCCACCTTGCCGCTGCACAACCGGCAAATAACTTCAGCGAGTGCAGCAAGCGGCACTCAAAATGTAGTGTCGTTTCCAACAGGGCCGCTCGCCATGCCTGTTCCATGCATTCCCCAGCCAGTGGTTCCACCTCAGACCTCTTCGCCCACTGGAGTCGGCGACGCAATCTCTTCTAATGCTCCCGGCATCACTCCCCACTTCGTGCCATTCGCTGCGAATGATATTTCACGATACGAGAATCGTCCTCTTGTGTACGTGCAGCACTCAATTTTAATAGTGGATAGTATTGAAGAGTCGCTCTCCAGAGATAAATCTCGCGGGCTTGATCGAATTACAGCACTCATGAGGTGCTTCCCAAACGAGTGAGTGCATGAGCCAGGCAATGTTGAATGTGGATGACAAACAGTGCAGATCATGTCCGTGGTTGAATGGTGATTGGCAGTCATGTACACACCCCGAAGGCGCGCTGTATTTATACAATGGTCGCCGAGTAAGCATTCGATCACGAAGGTCATACGTATATTTCATGCACTCAACATGTTGTCTGTAGAACACGTTTACTGAAGCGAACATGGATGAAACCACGTTTCGCCTGGTCGACGAATGCGTAGATGAGCTATACGACCTAGCACATGCAAAATCAGCAAGCCTCCAATCCGATGAGATCGAGCTTGTGGTGCAATTATGGCCGGCTGAAGCCGAAGATGCACAAGTGTCTTGTCAGTATTACTTCGTTGACCACGCAACTCGAACTCTCTTTTGGCTACACGATCATCAAGCGACAGAGAACATTTTTAGTGGGCTCCAAGGGGTCGCTGATCCGAGCCACATTCGTGCGTTATGCTGAATTTATGGTGATGCCACTGATATGAACTGGCCAGCAGGATATGCCTTGGAATCCGAGTACTGGTTTGTCACTTACAATTGTATGGTTTGAATCACGTCTCGCCACACCCATTTTGACCCGAATGTGCTTCTAGATACTGTATGATCATCATCGCCTGAGACGAGCAGGACGCACTGCGAACGCTACCCGAACCACCAGATGGATCGAGTCAAGCTTCTCAAGGAACCGAGGGAGGTCGTCATGCATGCGAGTGCAGGTACTGATCGCATGCCAACAACCGTCAAATCTTTTTGAAAATGACATTCTAGAGATCATCACGTCGGATATGTCCTTGTCGCCTTTTGATGCCGATGAACTCTCCAGAATCCTGGAGCTGATCAACCATCTTCAAGGTGTGAAAGTTATGTTCGAACCGTTTACCTTCAATAATCAGGGCTACACATTTCCAGAGAATGCTGGGGAAAACGATTTCCCTCATTCCACTTGTGTCATAGGTAAGCAAAGCCTATACACATGGTTGACTCTCTTGAATTTTCATAAATAGCGAGGTTCATGCATTACTTCTGTACGTTCTTTCATTACAATGCCTCCGCACGTGGCTCATTCATTCTGAAGATAGAGCGAAGTTCTTCAACTACTGTGGTCTACCTTGCGCTCGTCTCGATGCCGACAGATCCGTGTATGAGGAGGATCCTGGCTTTCATCCACTGACCAGCAGCCTTTCTTTAACTCTCGATGCTATGCTTTTTTGGGCGCCGCAAGCGCACTTGAAAGTTATTCGGAGAGTGTGGGTGGATGAATGCATCAACACGCCGCGGTGGAAAGACTTCAACAGAAATCTCATGGCGGAATGGACTGGGATCACGATCTACGTGCGTATCATCAAGTCGACATCCTATTTCATATCTTGACTCTGCTTTGTTCCTACCAGTCTACCGTCATGTTAGCCGTAGACGCGAGTTTCCTCGCAGTGCCGAATGTGAACATCAGCGACTCGCAGTCGATCGGGGTCATTGCTACCTATCTCTCCATTATTTTCATTACCGGCTCCTTGATCACCTCAGTCCTGCTGGCGCGTCAGAACCAGAGATATGGTTTTGAATCAGCAGACAAGGCGGCAAGTTGTCGCCCTTACATCCATCTCTGCCGTGCTAACTAGTCTACTTAGGCCGAATTCCTGTCACATTTGACGGGGACGTTTTTCGGGGTGAAAGCCCTCGCTACGGTTCACAGTCTCCCTTACGCAATGCTTATGTGGGGGTGGGTGGAACGATACTCTCCAACCAGGGCTAATGGTTACACATTGACTAGGATGATCTACTTTGCAATCGCCCTTCTTTACAATGTGTTCAAGTCTACGACGACAGCCATGCTGGCATCGGTTGTCAGCGGATGCGTGGTTGTCACTATGTTCATATCGTGGTTCATCTGGGCAGCGAGAGAAGTCCATATTTTCAGGCGACTGGCCAAGTTCATTCTTTCTTCCGTACTAGCAGGATATTCTCAACCTTAGCCTATTGGGATTTTTGTCACTGTCGACCCTGCATGCAATGGCAGGAGCTTTAAGGCCAACTGAGTCTTGTTCCGTACACAGATAGTATCCAATCCTGAATTGATACCATGCTTTCAGATTAGCCCCCGCATGACTTACTAAACCTTGATGAAAAGTTTGATGGGCGAGCTAGTAGGCCGTAGGCACAAGATTTCAGGGGATATACTCTTCGTCGTGCATGGGGTCTCCATTACTGTGTCATAAACCTCACCTCTGTTCACCCTCGGAATATCGATGTACACGTATCTCGGGGTCAGGTTATGATGTACATATTTCTCATCTCGAAACTCAGGTTTTGCCAAATTTACATAGTTCACTGAATCGTGCAATTGCAAGTCGGCGCATTTCGTTGACTCCACGTTCATGAATTTGGAAAAGGAAGCGGTCGGGGAAGGGGGTTGGAGACTCTGCACCAAGTCCAGGTCGCGCTCGACACATGTCAAAGGAAATAAATGTTCTGGTGTGTGGTTCTGACCAATGGCAGTGAAGGACGCAAGCAGGGAGTCACGAGCCTTGATCAGCGCGGTAAACGATGGGGTGCCATAGGAAGATATGTATGGCTGCGAAAGAAAATTTCCACCTGTATTTGCCAGCGACGTCCAAATGCTGGAAATGGAAGAATGAGGTTGGGCACCTCAGGCTTGTAAAAGAAACGATTAATTCAGACTTGAGCTTAAATAACCATGTTAGGCCACTAACGCCAGTGATATTGGCTGACGTAATATACTTCGCACTTGCATTCATACACAGGGTTGGAACTTGGCTTGCATAAGTTGAAGTTGGAGCATAACCCATTGCTCTTGCATGTTGGCATTTCAGCTGCGTTCTTGTGTCATGATTTTTAGTTGCCCACATCACTCGTACGAACTAGGTCTCCGCACAGCCGCGATCCACCATCTGTATCAGTCCTAGTAGCTAATCCAACCACAAGTTGCGCCGCTAGCCAGTCTAGCCTACGACGACGCGAGCAATGCTCACGCGCGTGACTTGCGCGACCACCAGGATGCATGGCAGCCTCATCCTTGCATTGCACAGGTAAGTATTTGCGCTGCTGAATCTCATGGCGTTGTAAGCTGTAACGCTTTCCTGGGAGTCATTTTGAACCGAGTGCGTTGCTCACCAAGGCAGTCCTCGATCCCACTGACTCGACAAACCGATTCACAGGCTTTTCGTGCCCTCTCTCCACCCTTGGGACGGACGGATGATACATGTGTCAACGTGATCTTATCAGCCTACCTCAATATTCAGATGTATCCACCAAGTCACTGGTCTATACAGAGGCGGCCTACGGTTGATTTTCCTCGAATAAAATTTTCGTATCACGTACATTACACAACTTTTTCAAACGCCCATTTATTCTATTTCACATTTTCCAACCTATGGATAGTCACCCATTATCAGCAGCACTATGACAGCTTACTTATCTCCAGCACCAATCCTGAGGAGCAATCTTTCGTATGTACGTCATGTTCCTTGCCCGGGTCGTTCACATGACAGTTTCTTATGGTCCAGGGTTCACATAATCGGTGCGGGGACCTTGATAGGCATGTTCCTCGGCTCGCTTAACCCGATGGCCAGAATATACTTTTATATTAGAGACTTCACCGCACCTCCTCTTTAAGTGCCCGACAACCAGCGAGAATGCATCTAACGATGCTCGACGATGGACCTCGACTTTACTTGGTCATATCGGCCTTAGCGGTAGCTACGCTAAGCGTTTGTCTAAAATGCTGGCTTACTCATTCACGCCTCCCGCTACCGCCTGGTCCTACCCCCCTCCCGATAGTGGGAAATCTTCTCAGTCTTGATGCCGCTTGCCCTTGGCTGAGCTTCAATGCCTGGAGATCCACATATGGTTGGTACCTCGAGACGACAAGAATCTGTTCATAATCAACTCATGTTTTCTCTAGGCGACATCATTTATGCCCGTCTGCTCAGCAAGCCCGTCGTTGTGATCAACTCTGAGGAGGTCGCGAAAGACCTCTTTGAAGGGCGTTCCAACACATATTCGGATAGACCTCAGTCAATTGTTTACGAAGCGTAAGTTACACCTTGGAGTGTTACTCCGTACCTTTCACGAAGATAATGACAGCTTTGCGTCTGACTTCAACATAGCGCTCATGCCATATGGAGATAGGTAATGAATTATTCCATGTTACGTTGTTGGTGTCTGATGTCCAGCAGGTGGCGCCTTCACCGACGAATTTTTTATCAAGCATTTCGTCAAGTCGAGATACCCACTTATCACGCTGTGCTACTCCGTTCGGCCCACAAAATGTTGTTCAGTCTTCTACAGGACCCTGGCAATTATGCAAGCCATTTTCAGATGTTAGTCATGACAAACTCGTCTGGTCTTGTTGAAGCTGATATTTACCAGGTTTGTTTTGTCATTCGTGCTCCCAATTGTATATGATTATGAGCCGAAAGCTAAGGATGACCACATTGTCGACGCCGTTAGAAGTTATGGGGAACTGGCAGTCGATGGTTTGGCACCAGGAGCCATGATGTTAATGGAAACCTTCCCTTTCCGTATGTTCGCGCATGCAGTGATGGCCTGGAGTTAAATCTTAGAAATACTTCTAGTTTTGCAGCTTCCTAGCTGGTTTCCTGGTGCGACATTCAAGCGAGCATCAGTCAAGTGCATCCAGGCAGGCCGTGATGTGAAGGAGGTCCCTTTTCAACATGTCAAAGAGAGGATGGTGAGTCACTTGATCAATAGAGGTATAACTGACGAACCACACGCAGTCTACGAGCGACACGGTGTCATGCTTGGTGACTAATGCTTTAAACACGATGAGGTCTTCTAAAGACGACGATGACATTACAACTGCAGTCAAGGAGGCTGCTTCCATCGCATTTGCAGGTATATAATCTGACGAACTGTATCCTCCCAATGCTCATTTTTCTTCCTCGTCCAGGGGCGTCTGAAACGGTAAATGTCGCCTTTGTGTCGCCTGTGCCCATAGTAACTAGTTTACATTCGGTTCAGACTACTTCCACATTACTTGTGTTCCTTCTTGCTATGGTACTCCACCCAGAGTTACAAGCCAAAGCACAAGCGGAGATTGATCAAGTTGTTGGCAAAGATCGACTCCCGGACTTCGATGACAGACCAGCGTTGCCTTACGTGGAAGCTATTTTGCGTGAAACACTCAGGTGGCACCCTGTAGCACCATTAGGTCTGTCCACAACACAATTCCTTTTCATCCTCTGACGATATTCTCAGGAATCCCGCACGCAACAACAAGCAGTGACCTCTATAAAGGCTATTTCATTCCTAAAGGTTTGCATCATACTGATCTGTACCGAAGGTCGCTGATGACCCAAATTATTAGGTGTTGTTATATTTGCAAATACATGGAAAGCCCGCATTATCTTTATGCTGAATGTTTCCAAATGACCAAACCTTTAGGGCGATGACACACAATGAAGAGAAATACCCCAGTCCTAATGAATTCAAGCCAGAAAGATTTCTCCATGAAGACGGGTCCCTCACCAGCGACACAATGCCTTTAGGCTTTGGCTGGGGTCGCCGGATCTGGTGAGCATCGTCTATTTGTGTTCCTCCGCTCCCTGTTGAAATCTACTGGTCAGTATGGGACAACATCTTGCGGACGTGTCACTCTGGATCGCGATCGCGAGCTTCCTGGCCGTTTTCTCGGCCTACCAGGCTATCGATGAGCATGGCATGGAAATCCCAGTCATTCCGAAGTTCTCCACTGGTATATTTATGTCTGCAGAATCCCATCTGTCCTCCGAGAGTAATCTGCTGATGTCGTGTTGTTTCAGTCATCCGGAAAAATTTCCCTGCCGCATTGTCCCACGATTTCCTGATGCATCTGTGAAGACACTGGCACACCTGACTGGGTTAGGTACGTCTGTCGACATCACCTCAAAATTCTGAAAGACTAACATCATTACAGTGGCAGAGCAATTGTGATCGGGGTATAATGTGTGGTATACAGCTCACAGGCATAGCTTTCGGCTTTGAGAATTTTGTCATAGATTACAAATTCCAGGCAGGTCACATCTCAGACCTCGAGTCACCCAAAGAGCTCGAGTCCAAGTCAGCCCCCACCTTAGGTGACTCCACTCCACGAATCGAGTGCTGAAAGAGCGTCGCAGAGCCGGAACTGAACTGAGTCTGTTTATGTGAGCTGGAGAATGTCACACTAACGTCATTATCCTTGAACATGATGTTGGAATCAGTCAAGCGTGCGCCGTGTCCACCGACGACAGGACAATACACGTCCTCTGTTCTATTGTTCGTTCGTACTCTACATTGTTTGCCCTTATGATATGTTTCTCTGTCTGTACTCACTGAATCCTTTGTTCACCTTAACCTAGGACCGTTCACGGTCTCAGATACCTACCTCTACCTACAAGAGCTTCGTTCCTACTTATAGTCACAGCATCGAGCCTGTATACCTCAGATGTTTGCGTTATCGCGTGCAACGACCGAGAACATCTGTCCCCCGCAGATCCACGCGAGCTTGCACAAAAGCTAAAACATGAGTACCATTCTCCTTTGGCACTAGCGATGCTAACTGTTGGGTGTGCATGCCTGCCAATGCGTGGTCTGCCCTGTTTCTACCTCGACAATCTGGGGATTGATGGTGCTGGTCACTGGCATGCTTAGTGTAGGCTTTGAAGTGGAGAGAGAGACTTCCAGTGTGTTTCAAGCTGGAAGGTCATTTCATTGCGCAGGTGCGAGCAGAATGTACCACGGGACAATACTTACTTCAACCTTCCATTCTAACTTTCTCATGGAGCAGTGAATCTCATATATCTGCCTCTAACTTGTGACTAATGTATGAAATGAAAATGGCTGCGTTATTCGAAGCATGCTCACTGACCAGCTACTACATCAGCCTTCATCAGTAAAACCATCCTGCACTAACTTAGATACAAATAGGCAAAATACAACTAAGTCAGATAAACTATCACAAGTTAGAGGTAGATATACATAAACCCAATATTGTTCATAACATAGAGTAAATTATTGCAAGATTATAGATTACTACCTAAGGGTCACAAAATTATACCTATCTATGTAACAATTAACGAAAAATGTATCACACTCCTTGAGAACATTTTTGCTCATCCAGTGACAAGGCTACAACTGGTCCAAACTTTGGGATAAGATGTACACTGTGAGCAATGTTTGAAACAGGGATTATACTAGCAACTTCTCTCACCTGAATGAACAAAATGAGTGATTTTGTACATGCTGTGTCTTGAATCTGGTGTCGAAGGAAATGGAGTGA
Source organism: Suillus ampliporus (assembly GCA_016584345.1). Taxonomy (NCBI): domain Eukaryota; kingdom Fungi; phylum Basidiomycota; class Agaricomycetes; order Boletales; family Suillaceae; genus Suillus; species Suillus ampliporus. The sequence goes on from JABCPV010000169.1 coordinate 49,718, forward strand.
ACCACTCAACATAAGCAAGGTGCTTGGGAAGTTGATTTGTCGGTGGGAACAGTGACTGTGCATCTCTTTCTTGAAAATTGCATGAATTTGACCAACATGGTAGCCTGGAAAGTGCTGGCACGATGGACAACATGTTTATCAAACAGAAAGTTGGGTGCTGCAGACTTACCTTCCAAATTGAGGACATTGGTCTCAATGTGGTGGCGATGAATCATTAAGACAAACCATTAGCTTTTGCCATATCCACCACTTGATTTTGAGTTGCACAGCTTTATGAGTTTTTGGCACCTGTGTGACACCGCTTATGTTACTATTTAGTAAAGTAAGTACGTATGCAAGAGCATTACTAATTAGAGGGGAAAGGCTTTCACACAAGACTTCAGTACTACCACCAGCACTTAGGACTGACTTCGTAGGTATATGTTTTATATGCTATATGTTATCTATCGTTATCTATCATCTTTGCCAGCAATAGCTGTGGCTTGTTTGTTTCAACTCCCAACAATGTCGGCAACAGCCACACACCTCTGCCATTGTCTCCCACAGTCACCACACACCTTTGCTCATTGTCTCCAACAATGAGCATGTATATAACCCCTCACTGGCTCAAATTTGGAGCCACTTTTTTTCATTCCTACTATTTATCTGTCCCACTATCATTTCTAATAAGTTTTGAAGGTACTTATTTGCAGGAATGACTACACAGGAGCACAGCAGGTAAGTTCTTAGCTTAGTAATCTAGTGTGCTGTTGTCTCCTACCCTTCTCCAGCACCATGAAGCAGCGGCCGCTACACTCCACCTCCAAATGTGTTACCATGATGGTCCTTCGCAGCAGTGGCCTACAAACAACATCTGCTGGGATCTTGAGTATCCGATGAGATTGCATCAATGCTGAGCGCCAGCTCATTGAAGAAGCTAACAGTGAGTAATCAGTCCTTTTCTATCCCTTAATTCTCAACAACCGAACAGATCAATGTACACAGCGGGCAGCACTATTCACCAAGGCAGCCCTGGAGATGGGGTCTAGCATGGACACCACCGGTGATACTTTCTATGACCACAACAACTCACACGACAATGCAACTCAAGACTCCGACAATGACAATGACAGCAGCAGTGGGGATGATGATGAACCCAGACATGTACATTCAGTGGAGGACAACCTCTTCTCAGCATACGCGCTGCTCCGTTTGAACAGTAGGTGTGTCTCTTCATGCCTTCCTCTGCACTTATCTTCTGACTCATTTTTTCAAGAAACACCGTCATGATCAGTGGACATGTGCAATACACCATGCAAATATGCACCATGCGTGGAACTTGCAGCTACCAGTACTTGCTGATGCTTATCTCCACTGGAAGCACAGTGGTTGGCATGATTTTGATACTGAGCCTGACTTGCCAGCTCATCAATTTCATATCAGTGCCATGGATGTGTTTTGTATGTTCTTTTTTTCAATGCAGAAGATTAATAATTTTTATTCTTTATTCTGCTAGAGCTCCAGCCAGTTTGTGCCATCACACAACATGATGAAGAAGCTGCAAACACTGCACTGGTTCGTGTGGGCTTGCCCGGCTGTTCTCCTACCGCACCATCTGTTGCCATCACCCTGCAGTGCCTAGAGTTCTATCACAAGCTTCGACGGTGCCAGTCGTCTTTCAGCATTCAAGCATTCACCAAAGTCTTGTGCGCCTTACATGATGTACATTTCAGTAGTCTTGCAGCTAAAATTTTGCGCTAATCAATCAACAGGTCACTTATGTGCCAACATTCTGAGAACAATTTTCTAACACATTTGACATCTATCTTGCCATTCTTTGTGAGATCCAATCACGCACGGATGCTGCCCTTGGCTGGACTGAACTGAACTGGCATCTCCGTCACAGTTGTCCAGCATGCACATTCAAGGTAAGAATTTTTCTATTACAATTTCAATATATTTAACACCGTCTTACTAGCAACCTGATGAACCAACATTGTATCTGGAATCATTGAAGGCCATGGATGGCAACAACTCAGCCAAGCAAATGGCAACCGTAGGCCATGCAGACCATCACAAGTTTACAAGTCGGTACATGATCACGTCAGAAGATATTGATGCTTTCAAGGATGATGGTTACTTATGTCCAGGTGAACAGGGCACTGACAGTGATGCAAGCAACCCTCTTGCATGTACTGACAACTGGAAAGCAGCTAATTCAACCAGCGAGAACACTGTCAGTGTCTTTGAGCAGACAGGAATATTCCTATCAGCATGTCAACACAGGATGATCCAAACAATCACAAAGATGCGACGTAGCAGTGAGCTGTGTGTTTTTAGCGTGCCATTGCAATATATCACGTACTGATGTATGTAAACAGTGCAAAGTATCCCCTCACTACTATCAACAAATTACTTGATGTTTTTGGACACAATCAGGCCATTGGTACTGACATTGGTTGCAGTTTAGTGAAGACAGTCGCTGCAAGCTCGATCCGTGACAAGGCTGCAGACCACCGACTACTTCTTGCTGTCAATGCTTTCCATGGACATGTGCACAACTGCAAATGTCAACTCCAACATCATCCCCTTTATCTTGGTGGATTTGGGCTTGAAGACTTGGAGACCTGTGAATGAATCTTTGCAGGCTCTAATGCTGCAGCATCACTCATATGGCACACGTCACACTTCCATTATGTCCAATATCTTGACCTTCATTTCAATCAATGGGATACTGACAAATATCTTGAACTCGGTAAGTACTTTGGCCATGTGCACGGTGTTTCGTAATTTGAATGAAAACTAGGTCACTTCATTTTCAATAACTACCGACAAGCGCTTACGATAATTGCCAACTATACAAAGGAGCTTGAAGCATATCATATAATGTACCCTGACGAGGTACTAGACTTTGACTCTTGGATTGATGAGGAACTTGCATATCTGCTCGCTGTGGGGTCAGAGCCTCAACATGATGCACTGACAGTTGAATATGTAGATGTGCTTGAGAAGCTGGCCAAGTACGAGTGAGTTTATTTTTGTTTCGGTAACTACGCACATGATTTAGCTTAATGTTTCAGAAACACTTTTAATTCCTCCTGCCAAGATCAATTTGTCTCGTACAATCAGTCATCATTTACGCCAAACTCTGGCCTCAGCATTTCTGCAGCACAGGCTACAAAACAGGGACATGCAGCTCACTGTGCTACTGAGCGCCGACTGCAAGTCCAGATCAATGTTGTTGAAGATCTCAAAATTTGCCTTGGGGTATCTGAATGTTGGATGCCAGATTATGAAGAATATGTCAAGGCTCTAGAGTATAGCTGTCACCTGGCACTTTATTCGTGCTGTTGAAGAACTTGAAAGTCTGGTCATACAGTGCTTGTTTGAATTATTGAAAGTTAATCTAGCATTGACAGGTATATTCGATATTTTGTTCATTTGCACTACTAATTTGCTAATTTAGGGTATAAACTCTGGAAACAAATTTCTAAAGCTATTGTGAAGTGTTCTGGTGCAATCCGCACTGCACTGGACAAGTACAACAAACTTGCTGTCTCGCAAAATCCCCGACGACCTACACTGCAATATAGCGAGGTTGTATCATACTGCAGTGCTTGGCGAGTTTGATCTTCTCAAATACTCACAACACAAGATACTCACCAAACCATGGATGAACCCCACTCACTGTGAGATGGTGGTGAAACATTTCAAGGTCCTCCATGCTCGGGAGGAGATTATCAGGCTTAATGTTGAAATTTGCTGGTTGCAAGCATGGATTGTTACAGAGGACACTGATATGGAACAAGTGGCTGCAGATCTTGAGTTAACCAATGGCCCGCTTGCAGCCAAATTGCAGATGTTAGCTTGTTGCCGGCGCAGAATTAACACTGTGCACCATGATCACCTCATGCGCATCTATTGCCTGGAAGGATACACTGGTTGTGCCCCCATCACCAGCTTGGATAAGGGCAATTCCTCAGAAATTGAGGAAGCAGATGTTGAGGAGTCAGATGATCACGGAGATGGCGAGGAGGCTGCACATTTTGAAGCTTGTATTGAACAGATGTTATAGTTACGCTTGTGGTTTATACCTTGTCATTTAGATGTGAATGTCAAACAGATGCCCTAGTGCAACTCTATGAAGACAAACAAATACCAGTCAAGACATCCTAGCTCAACTCTATGAAGATATCGATAAACAAATGCCAGCCAAGGCAACCTAGCACAACTCTATGAAGACAAACAAATAACGGTGAAGACATCCTAGCACAACTCTATGAAGACAAACAAATTGCGCACTTTGTCATTGATGAAGCACATATAAGGTGTGGTGGCTTACCGATACTTAGACCATGCGCCTGACTATTACTCATCACATGGTGCATGCCTGCAAGGTGTTTTTCACTTCTTTCTTTCTGTTCTTCTGTTCTCTCTCAAAATGTCTAAAAGAGTGAGCACATTTGTCCTTGAAACTGAAGCACTAGATGGTCATCTGCCTCGGCCCCTTCATCGCTTAGCATACTTAGATCTTGCATTTGCAGACAATGATACTGATCTGGCGGTTAATCTTTTCTCTATCACGCAATCATGTGTACTGATCAATCCTTGTAGCATGACTATCTTACCATTCAATTTCACACCACATTCGAGTTTCGTCCAGGTGGTGTTTATACTCTCCACTCACATTGAGGAAAATCCAGGAAGTGCAGCCATAGATTCTCTGCTGTCATGTCACCAGACATCATGCTGAAAGCTACAATGTCTCACCCACCATCGCTGAAGCTTGCCAATGCTATCAGTGACATCACAACAACTCTTCTGAACGGTGTCCTTCCTCAGGTCCGTGACGAGTGGTTCAAAGGGTGTTGGAAGACGGTTGAACTACCATCCCATTTACTGCGTGATAGTAAGTCTTCCAAGTCTTGATTCTAATTGCTAATTCTTTTAATCTATTGTCTACAGATCATTGCATCTCGCTCTCAGTCTCAAACATCAAAACTATTGGGCCTGTAGTTACCTCCGCCTTACCTTTACCATCATCCTCCCTGATCAGACATTGATGTGATGGGTTCAACACCCATGCTATCTGCTCTCAAGAATGGTAAGTATTGTCTAATCTACCAGATCTTCACTGACATCATCGTGCAATATCTTATGAAGACACTGGCAGACACGCCGAAGTTCCTGCTATCAGGTCCAAAATTGACACTGTTACCGAAAACTCAAATGGTACTGTTGATACTCCCACTAACACTTACATAATTGGTGTTAATGTATGCACCTGTGAATGCCAACAAGATGTCATAACCTTTGCAGATGCGAAGACTTTCTTTGCAGCATACTGCCTTCCACATGGTGTGATCCATGAGCTCTATGCCTGTATCAATGAAGACACTGGGTTTGAGAGGGAAAATTGGTGGAATGTTCTCATGGAGAATCTAATTGATGAGACCATGCAGTCCTCCATTTTGAGGGTCATTTGTAATGTTTGCACCAGGGTTTAAGGTGAGCTCTGTATTTTTCTAAGTATTCTAGACTAGTCTGACAGCTAATAAATCAGTGTTCGTCATTTTCCACCCTGACCCACATTGTACCTAGTCCATCCCAAATATTTAATGTGACTGACGGTGAAAATTTTAAGCAACCCGCAGCTGACCAGAATGAAAGGGTGATAAATACATGGCCCTTGAATTCACTCCCATCTCTTCTAAATAATGGCTCATTCTACCATGAAGAAAGCTCAAAGGGTCTGTCCAAAACTCACGAAATCTCAAAAGGCAGCCCATCAAGAGAAGTTCGTGTCACTCACAGCAGATGTTAATGACGCAAGAGATGCTTATCTTCAAGAGGTTCAAAATCTGTCAAAGAAACACAGGCGGTAAGTTGATGCTACAAATGACCTGTCTTTGAGCTCACTCGTTTTCAGGTCTGAGTGCTGGACATGACGTCAGTTATATCTTGGTGGAAATGCTCTTTGTCACCAGCGCAGTCCAAACACATGGAACAGATTTATTCACCAGCAACTGAATGACATCAATGAAGGTATGTACATTATTGTGCCACTCACATTTTTCTAATTGTTGCTAGATCTTTTGAAAGGAGACCGCTGGAAGCTCACCGAGTTCATTTCTGCTCACAAAGAAACACTTCAACACGACTATTCAAAGCTCACCACCGCTCAAAAGAATAGTTATGCGGGGAAGCTCATCAAGATGCATGCTGAAAAGCAATGTGTTGTCCGCGACAACCCTAAGGCAGTCCATCACGACACTACTATGTCTTTTGCAGCCATGGATCAAGAGATACGGGGGGAGAATTCTGATTGCTTGCTAATATGTTCATTTATCCAATTTGTAGTGGACGGTGTTGTGTTCTCAGCTTGGTATCAAAGGCTTTTATGTTGCCGTCAGAGGAGGCATTGAGGACCTGAGCGGACCAAAGCTTTTTTCTCGGAGAAGGCTGAGAAATTTGTTCATGCAGTTCTTGACTTGGAACCTCACATTTGGCATTGAAACTCGAGGCTTTTGTGATATCAGGTCTTGGTATGTTATTTACAAAATTTATCAACTCAAAGGCTGCATTAATTCTTGTCATTGGCTTGCAGATTCCAATATTCCATTGACACAGCGCCAGACTCGCACCCTCGACTAATTGATCAGCGATTGCTGAACCATCATACAAGATGAACTCGGTATGTTGTGAATATTGCTATGAGTATTTTACCTTATTGACTCACATGCTAGATGACATTTTGCGCGATAAGAAGCTTGCCAATCACATCAAAATGAATTACAATAATTATGAGCATTCCATTGTTGAACATTATGTCATTACACTGGTAGGATGGCCCTCGGATCTTTTACCCATTCGTAATCCCTCCGCCATTGGCGGACGCGAGCAAGTCCAATGTCTCCTTGATGCTCTCGAAATTCATATGTGTCATTGGGAGCAGCTCTCAGAAGAAGAATTAGCGGCAAGAATTGCTAGTAACCAGGCTTGTCAGGCCAAGGGGGAGTGTGTCTACAAGCTGAGGAAGAAATGTGCTGCAAAGAGAGTCGAGAAGAGCATGGAGCATGTCGAAAGTAGCAACAATGAGATCATTGAGAAGAGCGCAGAGTTTGTTGACAGCGACGATGAAAACTAGCCTAGTTTATTTCAAAGTCATGGTGACTTTTTGAATGTTCAAAATTGTGTTCTTTGTGGGAAAAAAAAAAAAAAAAGCAAGTAGAACACTGATGGAACACTCAGAAATAAGTAGAATAGCGATAGAACACGCGTATTACATGTGTCCACTGATCATAACAGTGTTTCTTGAAACTAAAAGAGAGTCGGAAGATAAGTGCAGAGGAAGGCGTGAAAAGACACACCTGCTGTTCAAACAGAGCTGTGCATATGCTGAGAGATCCCATCTCCAGGGCTGCCACAGCAGATAGCGCTGCCCACTGTGCATGTCGACCTGTTCAGTTGTTGAGAATCAAGGGATAGGAAAAAACTGATTACTCCCTGTTAGCTTCTTCAGTGAGCTGGCACTCAGCATTGGGGTGATCCAACATTGTTCGTAGGCCACTGCTGTGAAGGACTGTCATGGTAACACATTTGGAGGTGGAGCATAGCGGCCGCTGCTTCATGGTGCTGGAGAAGGGTAGGAGACAACAGTACACTAGATTACTAAGCTAAGAACTTACCTGCTGTGCTCCTGTGTAGTCGTTCCTGCAAATAAATACCTTCAAAACTTATTAGAAATGATAGTGGGACAGATAAATAGTAGGAATGAAAAAAAGTGGCTCCAAATTTGTGTTGGAATCGGAGGACACCACGTAGTAGTGAGCGCGACCGATAGATGGAAATGGACTGACCTAGAAAAACAAAGTGACAGGTGACGTTGGCTGACATATGAGAAATATATCATACACGCAGTTTTTCTTTTTCCTCCTTGCAATGCCAATTTACTTACCAAGCAGTTTTTACTATATAGAAGACTTTGTAGTTGTACGAACATCTCAGTCCTTCCTAACGAGACTGAGATGTGAGTTTACTCAACCCTGATACTTTAGAATGCACTAACATTGTATGAGTAGAATTATATCCTTTCTACTAGGTACCGTACTCATACAGAGTCCTTCCTAACAAGACTGAGATAATTATATCCTTTCTACTAGACTCATCCCGTGCCGTAAACCTACTACAAACCAGAATTTGAGCCAGTGAGGGGTTACATACGTGCTCATCATTGGAGACGATGAGCAAAGGTGTGTGGTGACCATGAGAGATGATGGCAGAGGTGTGCGGCTGTTGCTGACATTGTCAGGAGTTGAAACAAACAAGCCATGGCTATTGCCAGCAAAGATAATAGATAATGATAGATAACATGTAACATATAAAACATATACCTACGAAGTCAGTCCTAAGTGCTGGTGGTAGTACTGAAGTCTTGTGTGAAAGCCTTTCCCCTCTAATTAGTAACGCTATTGCATATGTACTTACTTTACTAAATAGTAACATAAGTGGTGTCACACAGGTGGTTTTTGGTGGTTTGCAAACCTGCGTACGTCAATTATGAATACATCTTTCATCTATAAACTCATGCATGACCATGTAATAACCCATAGCAGAATTACACTGATGCTCGTGATTATTCTCTATATAAGGCAATATATGTCCTTCTCAGGTTTCCCTCAGTTCACTGATGCAATGGGCTGAACCCAATACCAGACAAATTCCTCATTTACTGGCACTCGTCAGTGGCGTATATGTGTCTAAAGTGTATTCCGGCCATATGTTCATTGAGGCTACTGTGATACGGTGTGGGGAACGTACCCACTGTAGGCCCGTAACCCGCGATTATCGACAACTCTACAAGTGACTGTCCGTGTCATCTGTCCGCGTTACTCATTACCCATCCGTCCGTCATCCGTGTCATCCGTTACCTGTCCGTCATACGTCCGTCGTACGTGTCATCCGTTACCCGTCCGTCATACATCCGTTGTACGTGCCATCCATTACCAGTCCGTGTCATCCGTCCGTCATCCGTCCCATCCGTGTCACCCGTCTGTCGCACGGAACACCCGCGGACCCATCGTATTACCTTTCTCTAGCTTGCGCATCCGCCGCACCCGTCCTGTCCGGTCCTGTCCGTCGTCTGTCCTTACTGGTGAGTACCCATTATGCTCGATATACCACTAACATGTCGATATCCCTTACCCTATACACACGCGCACTTCCGTAGTCAAAGCGGACCCTTATCGCACGACCCAGACCCGGTCATATTAACTTAGGGTTCGTCGGATCCTGATCCTATATATATACAAAATGACTACCTATGTAGATTTTTACCTTTTGTTATCGATCCCATCATTCCCGCTTCGAGAGTACTTCTCTAGTACTCCACTTGCTGTTTCCTAGACTCTGAATCTATTGTTGATCAACTCCGAGTCATCTGTCTATCGTCCGTCCGTCGTCCATCTGTCATCCGTCTGACTAGGAGCAAGTACCAATTGAAACCTGGTCCAACTTCGCCCAGTTTTCGTCTTATAGGCTCATAGTTCGTTCTCCTTCTCGTTATCCTGTCCGTGTGCTATCTGCGATCGACCCGCTTTTTCTCGCGCGTTGTTCCCGCGCCCGTCCGCACTTACGCACTTGCGGATTCCTCGTCCTATCAAGGATAGGATCGACTCGGGTCGTTAGACAGAGTCTAGTCTTTGCATCTCCTCACATTTATCGAGGATCGCTGCCCAGTAGCAATCCCCTTAGGATGAGTATAACTCTCGGACCATAGGAACATATTGACTACTCTTAGCATCCATATTTCCTCACCCACAACGGGTAAGTACTACAGCTATCTGCATCTCAAAATCTGATAGGACCCATCTTTCAGGACCTGTCCTACAGACCCCGCCTTCTCCTCGTTTTGACCATAGCCTTATCCATGCCAACATTTCTTGCAGGGGTGGTTGGGGTGTCGAGCATGGTGGCATTGGTTAGTGCAGTCTTTGCAGGGGACAGTGTCACAGCTAAATGTTGTACAATGATCATGGTGGGATTGATATTTCTTATTATGATACGTAGGATTCACGCACAGTTTTTTTTGTGAGTTGCTCAGAAGTATCTTCAGCTTACCATCACTGCCCACACGATGATATATACTCACTTTCGCACCTGCCTCAGTCGTGCACATTCAAAATTTGGTTGCACCTCGTTTCTCATCCACAACTGTGTAGAGCGGTCTGGTCCTTAGGTCTTAGTACTCTAACTTGATACTCGAGCTCATCAACACTTAGAAGGAACACCTTATCTTCCTTCTATCAGGCTACCTAGGGGGGGACTAATTGACACTGGTAAAATTGCTTGTGCCATTAAGAGAGGCCCAGCGTCCCATGGAACATTTTAATTTGACTACATGGCCTAAATGCTAGATCTGTTCTCTGCTTTAAACATCGCATTTTGATGTATATTTTAGAAAGCCAATGATGGAACATTATTCTGTCTTCGACTGCCAAACATCCTGTGACCTACCTAAGGCCCGACGAGGCTGAATAAGCCCCTGTCGAGATGTGGAATCACCAATGATTTGTTGCACCTGCATAATGGACATTTCTGACTTTACCCCTCTATGCAATGAACACGATAGCAGGAATGCCGGCTTCATACAGGCTCGCTGAGCAGAGAAAAAATATTCAGTATGTGGAAAGAAAGCATACACCTTGGTTTGTCTATGGGAACAGCGACCAGGCAACAACTAAAGAGGTGGGGGTATCATCAAGCCTATGAAAGCTTAGCATTGAAACTGACCTGGAGGACATGGAAACAGAGATGAAGAGCAGGCTCACTAGATATATGTTATTCATGGGTAGTGAAAGGCATCTAGAAGGAGGTAACAATACAACGGACTAGATGCAAAAATGAAATTAAGTGTCTGTGTACATGTCTCCATTAATGGCCGTCAGTGTGTTGAGCAGAAGCACAGAAGACAAAAGATACGAATCGAGCCCACCACGGGGTGGATCGTGATTGCGCGCTTGCTGAACCTGTCGTGGTAGTACTAAAAGGTGTCATGGAAGTTGAGGCGACTGCATGCTGAGTTTGCAATGTCTATACCTGGAACTAGAATGTCATGATTGGCCAGATTGGTCATGCTGCTGTTGTGCTCGCTTCGCACGAGTCGAGCAACAATCAATGTCTGAGAATCACTTTTGAGATTGGAAGTGCAGCCAAAGAATGATATACTATCATTCCGGGCAATCTGCAACTTTTTCAGCAAATCTTTTGTAGCTCGTCAACCACTTCATATTATCTTCCACGAATTTAGAGTGTTGTAGATTCGTACCACCTCTATATAGATCTGATTTTTGCTCATTTTTAGGATGTTGTGGTGTGGTGTCGGATGAAAGCCAAGAAAATTCAGGGTCTGACTGCTCATCTGCAAAATATGGTCACGTCGTGTCACACCTCAGCACAGCACTGGCACTGTCAACTTTGACTCTCCACAGCCCTCGATCTGTTGGCATTGAGTCATCAAACTTGAAGCTTTGAAGCTTGAAGTTGTGCAAAGTTCTGAAAATATGAATACAGCAATATATTATTATTATTAAGTATCGTGGTTCATGTAGTGGCAGTACACCTGCAGTTTGGTGCCATTGTAACAAGGATGTGAGACTCAGAATAATGCAAGAGGAGATGACACAACACAACACAACACAACACAACACAATGTCACTTCTGCAAGACTTGGTGTGGAGAGTGAAGATGCTGTGCACTAGCCGAGTGTGCCATAGAGGAGATTGAATTTCTCACACTCTCTCCTATCCGTCATCACATTTTCATACATGTTGTCAATTCTTCCTCTATAGCATCTTAAAACAACAGGATGACCTTTATCGAAATTGTGTTCTGGAATCCTGACGAGGTGATTATTATACTCCAGGTATAACTTTGTGAATATATCTGTAGGATCTATGGAATCTGGATGATTTATGTTCCTGCATGGTTACAAATTACCACTATTTCATCTCTCGCAGCTGCAACACTGAAGAAATTTTCATTCTACTTGGACAGTACATCATCTATAAGTAGTCTACATATGCCTGAATCTTTTTGAAGTGAGTCGAGCAGCGCGTTGAGGTGTTTTGAACATTTTGCACATTACATGCTAGTTGCAGATTACCCGGAATGATAGTATCCATTGGTCCTGTACTGCAGCAATTTCAACAGTACGAGGACCGCGACGAAAGAAGATACTCAGCTTTGAGCATTGCTAGAGTTGAGTTGCTCCATCGTGAGGTTGAGAGAGCGGCGGGAGAGCGACGAAAGACAACTAGGGAGTGCATGTAAACGTAACCCAAGAGAAGGTGTGAGAGCACCAAGGCGTGGGCGTGAAGAGGAATTATGGTGGATACCGCGTGTCATGGACTGAGAGGAGGTATGGCAAGGTGTGGCAGCCCCTACTGCGCTCCCGCTCCCAAGGTTTAGGTGGTGACAGTCTCCTGTACTAGGCAACCGTCGATACTGACGATGACGAGACAAGAATGCGTGTGAATCTGACATGCGGCTAATATCAAGACGCCAATTGTAGCCGATCATAGCCGATCATAGCCGATCATCGATCATCATGTAGTCAGAGTCTCGAAGTTGAACCGGACGCCTACTGACATTATTCCAAATTGCTCACGATTTGGAACCTTTGTAGTCTATAGTCTAAGGCGGGGTATAGCTAGCCATCATGATGTTTGAAATCCGCATAGAATATTTCTTCAGCCGTTCCTGCCATCTGGGCCCTCTGCTTCCTGACACTGCAGTGTGCAGCTCTTCGCCATCCTATTCTTAATGGACCAGGATTAGCCGAGTTGTACGGTGCTGGTGCGACATCATGGTATGTTATCAGCAAGTCATCGGGTCATTCTTATGCATACCGCCAACCCTGTTTGCAGCCTTATTCTCATGGGAAGGCAGCCTTCTCCCATGGCCGATTGGCAGCAGCCAGTACCTTATGGGGTCCCTTTGCGTACTCCTCTTTCTTCGCATCCTCGGGTTTCGCATTAATATCACTTTTATCATTGTCCTTGCTCCGGGATGATGTCCAGGCCGCTTCGGTACAGCTAAGCACTTTAGCCGTCCGCATTTTCAATCTGAGGGAAGGGTAATTTCTTTTAGAAACGATCCAACAATCCTCGCAGGTTGATGCATTTTTTAATCTACATCGCCTATCCAATCTTCTGGCTGGGGCTCTGAGCATGGTGGGATTGGTCAGTGCGGTCTGGGTGGGGACAGCGGTGCAACTAAATTCTGTACAACATTCATGGTGGGACTAATGTTGCTCATCGTGATACTTAGGATTCATACACTGTCACTTGTCTTCTTCAGCATCACACGATACATACTTAGGCTCAGCTTCATGCCTACTTCGAATCATGCGGTCCTTCAACCGTTTAGCTTTGCAACAACCATAGCCAAGGTCAGAACATGTCGAGCGAGATCAATAACTGTGTTTTAACCATGCTTCGCACAGAACTCACCGCGAGCAATCCTAAATGAACCGCGTATCGGCCTTTATTACTGGACAGGAGCACTTATGTGCATGGCGAAGTCGCTCTCATCACGAGCTGCAGTGTTCGCACATTTCCTACCGGACCGTACTTTCTCATCCGTGTCTCTATCGGATTCATGACACACTCATGGCCGCCAGTTTTGCTCTCTTGCGATATTATGATAACACCATATTCATCTCCAGCTCCAATACCGAGGTGTATTTCTGGTGTGCACTTCATATTCCTTGCCGAAGCCATTCACATGACTTTCTTATCGTCCAGGGAAGTTCACATGATTGGTGCAAGGACCTTGGTTTTTTGACATCCTGGATCAGATCAATTGCTTCACTCGCTCGGCCCGATGTAATATATATTAGACTTCAACGCACCCTCCTCTTCAAGTACCCGACAGGCAGCGAGAATCATCTAACGATGCTCGACGATAGACCTCGACTTTACATGACGATATTAGCCTTGGTGGTGGCTACATTAAGCGTTTGTTGAAAATACTGGCTCACTCATTCACGGCCCCCGCTGCCACCTGGTCCTACCCCCCTTCCGATAGTGGGCAATATTCTCAGTCTTGATGCTGCTCGTCCTTGGCTGAGCTTCAATGCCTGGAGATCCACATATGGTTAGTACATCGTGACTGGAGATCTGTTCATAATCGACTCATGCTTTCTCCAGGTGACATCAATTATGCTCGTCTGCTCAACAAGCCTGTCATCGTGATTAACTCTGAAGAGGTCGCGAAAGACCTCTTTGAACTGGCATTCCAAAATATATTTCGGATAAACCCCAGTCAATTGTTTACGAAGCGTGAGTTACACCTTGGAGTGTTACCAAAGTGTTACTTGATCACGGCGATAATGTCAGCTTCGCGTCGGACTTCAACATAGGGCTCATGCCATATGGAGACAGGTAATGAATTATCCCATGTTACAATTATTGGTGTCTGATATTCAGCAGGTGGCGCCTCCACCGCCGAATTTTCCATCAAGTATTTCGTCAAGCTGAGATGCCCACTTATCACGCTGTGATGCTCCGTTCGGCCCACAAAATGTTATCCAGTCTTCTACAGGACCCTGGCAATTATGCAAGCCATTTTCAGATGTTAGTCGCGACAACTTGTCCGGTCTCGTGTTGAAGCTGATATTTACCAGGTTTGTTTTGTCATTCGTGCTCCCAATTGTATATGATTATGAGCCGAAAGCTAAGGATGACCACATTGTCGATGCCATTAGAAGTTACAGGGAACTGGCAGGCGATAGTTTGGCACCAGGAGCCATGATACTAATGGAAACCTTCCCTTTCCGTATGTTCGCGCATGCAGTGATGACCTGGAGTTAAATCTCAGAAATACTTCTAGTTTTGCAGCTTCCTAGCTGGTTTCCTGGTGCGACATTCAAGCGAGCATCAGTCAAGTGTATCCAGGCAGGCCGTGATGTGAAGGAGGTCCCCTTTAACCATGTCAAAGAGAGAATGGTAAATCACTCGCTCAATAGTAGAGGCACAACGAACTGACGAGCCACACACAGTCTACGGGCGACGCGGCGCCATGCTTGGTGGCTGATACTTTGAACAGTATGAGGCTTTCTGATGAGGACGATGTCATTACAACTGCAGTTAAGGAGGCTGCTTCCATTGCATTTGCAGGTATATAACCTGACGAACTGTATCATCTCGATGCTCATTTTCTTTTTGTCTTCAGCGGCATCTGAAACGGTAAATATTGCCTTGCTTTTGCCTGTCCCAATTGTAACCAATTTGCATTCGACTCAGACTTCTTCCACGTTACTTGTGTTCCTTCTTGCTATGGTACTCCACCCAGAGTTACAAGCCAAAGCGCAAGCGGAGATTGATCGAGTCGTTGGAAGAGATAGACTCCCGGACTTTGATGATAGACCAGCATTGCCTTACGTGGAAGCTATTTTGCGTGAAACACTCAGGTGGCACCCCAGTAGTACCATTAGGTCTGTCCACAACACAACACCTTTTCATCCTCTGACAATATTCTCAGGAATCCCGCACGCAACAACAACCAGTGACATCTATAAAGGCTATTTCATTCCTAAAGGTTTGCATCATGACTGATCTGTACCGAAGGTCATTGACAACCCAAATTATCAGGTGTTGTTGTATTTGCAAATACGTGGAAAGTCCGCATTATCTTCATACCGAATGTTTCCAAATGACCAAACCTTTAGGGCGATGACACACAACGAACTGAAATATCTCAGTCCTAATGAATTCAAGCCAGAAAGATTTCTCCATGAAGATGGGTCCCTCACCAGCGACACAATGTCTTTAGGCTTTGGCTGGGGTCGCCGGATCTGGTGAGCATCATCTATTCGTGCTCCTTCGCTATCCATTGAAAGCCACTGGTCAGTGTGGGACGGCATCTCGTGGACGCGTCACTCTGGATCGCGATCACGAGCTTCCTGGCCGTTTTCTCTGCCAACAAGGCTCTTGATGAACACGGCATGGACATCCCAGTCGTTCCGAAGTACTCCACTGGTCTCATTATGTCTGTAGAATCCCATCTGTCCCAGAGTAGTCTGCTGATGTCCTGTTGTTTCAGCCATCCAGAGGAATTTCCCTGTCGCATTGTCCCGCGATTCCCCGATACATTTGTGAAGACACTGGTACACTTGACCGGGTTAGGTCCGTCTGCTGACATCATCTCGTAGTTCTGAAAGGCTGACATAAAGTGGCAGAGCAATTGTGATCGTGGTATGATGTGCAGCATACAGCCCACGAGCATAGCTTTCTGCTTTGAGATTTTTTTAATGCAACACGTCTTTAATGTAAGTATATAGGGTACGAATTCCAGGCAGTCCACATCTCAGACCTCGAGGCACCCAAAGAGGAGTCCAAGCCAGCCCCTACCTCAGGTAACTCCACCCCACCCCGAGTCGAGCTCTGAGACCACGTCGCGGAGCCGGAATGAACACTAAGTCACTGTGTGGGTTGGATACTATCACACGGACACCATTCTCCTTTGGCGCGAGCACCGAGTAATCGCTGGCCAGGGAAGATGGTTGCCCCTCGGAAGTTGTCTTTCCCATCCTTACCCTCATTTGCGATTCATTCAACAGGGTGCCATACTTACTATGTTTCTTCCAGCTTATCTATGTTAGAAGGTTCACTACTCAGCAGGCCACCAATTGCGCTTCACCACAATCGGTTGCTTTTTAATGACTAGATGACATTCTCCTTCACGCATGGCACCAACTGCGGAACAGTGTCTGTGAACTGCATGCTGATTTCGAAGCAGCTATTTCAATTCAGTCTACAGTAACTTTAACAATGCGTATGTGACTCGAAGGATGACATCGATGACATTGTGAGTCTCAGTTCACGCAGGGTTCAAAATCTCGCTGTTTTTGAGAGATTTCCTTTCTCCATCTCATTCTCCTATCACTCCGAGGAGTCCTAGTACCAAGTGATCTATTGTGCAATAGCCCTCTACTTCCTGAACCATTACGGAGCTCATCTTAATGCCAGGGCCCTTCTCCATCCTGTTCCAATGGACGGTCAAGATTTAATGACTCCGGTGCGATTTCAAGGTATGTTGTCAGTTTAGCATTCTCATGTACGATACACTGACCTTGTGTGTAACGTTATTCGCACTGGCCTTAGGGGTCACGCCCACAGAATTCCAATCCCAAATTCTCACAGATTCCAACAATGAAAAGCAGTGGAGGAAAGCTTTCTTGGCAAGATTCCTGATGTTGACTGTCGCCTCATTCTGGTTAGAGCTCATATCCTCCACACTCGTCGGAACGCCAGTCTCTTCCGTGGCCAATTGGCTGAGCCCAATAACTAACACATCCCTCGATGTTGCCATGCTACTCAGAACTTGCAGTTACTTCTGTGCGTTTACGTGGTATCTCCGTCTGATAGGAATCGAAGCTGCTGCGATACGAGTAAGTACTACCACTGTCCACATTTCAGAATCTGATAGAACTCATCTTTCAGAGGCTGAGAGGCTGTCCTACAGTCACCGCATGTTCTATCTTTGGCTCGTTTGCGTGTCCTTTCCAACGTTCTTTGCGGGAGCGACTAGGGTGACGAGCATGGTGGCATTGATCAGTGTGGTCTGGGCGGGGGACAGTGTCAAAGCTAAATGCTGCATGGTGGTCATGGGTGGGACTGATATTGCTCACTATGATACGTAGGATCCGCACATAGTTTTTGTGATTCGCTCGGCATGCCATCACTGCCCACACGATGATATAGGCTTAGCTTCATGCCTGCTTTAATCGCACTCAGAATTTTAGTCACATAACTTGTTTCTTATACACGATTGGGCTAGTAGAGCGTCAACTTGGTCCTTACTTTAACGTGATACTCGAGCTCGTCGACACTGCACAATATGCCGTGGCTCACGAAATAAAGTAGCGGGACGCTCATTATGCATTATTGCGAGTCTAAGTTAGCCGAGGCACGAGGCTAACTTAGAGTATAGTCTACGTATGAGTAAGCGATGTGGCGCAGCAGTCTTTCTTCTCGCCCTCATCAGCCGTCGAACGCCGTAGACGAGCATCAGCCTACAGCTCTCGTATTTTCTGCTCATTTGTTACTAGCAATGGCAATTATGCTAGACAATCCTAATGAAGCGGTTCTACCTGACTTTACGACAGTAGAACATAGAGATGAGAGAGCCAGGCTTCTCGCCGACGGCGTTGCAGATGAAGAGCTTGCAGCCCAACTATTGGCCGCTCTATGGACCATGAGCAACAATGCAGCGAAAGCCGCATGGGCAGAACAAGTTGAACAAGCAGCTAGAATCGCCGAAGACGCTCAGCGTTTAGCCGACGAAGAAGAACAAGAGCGCCAAGTTGCATTAGAAGAAGAACAAGAGGTGGCACGCAAAGAGGAACACAAGAAGAACAAGGCAAAGTTCGCTCCCGTCGCCATGGCCAAAGTACCTACGATCCCAGTCGTAATTCCCTCGCACTACGCAGTGAGGAAACTAAAGGCTGGGGACTACTGCGAACTCTATTACTTCACCAACAAAGAACTTAGAGAAGCGCGAAAGAACCTAGTTTCTTCGGAGCCGCAAGGAATGATTCTCATGGCATCCCAAGATGGCCAGCAGACTTGGGTCAATGCGGACGAGACGCGCGACCCTAAGTCTGTAATCACCAAAGACAAGAATTTATCTTGGGAGCAATTCAACGAAGCAGCACCACGAATGATTACCGCCATGAAACAACATGAGTGGCCAAAAGACCGTGTAGAAATGCACATCATGTTTTGGACGGCACTCCAGAATCACCGCTGGAGACATGCATTCGACGTCTTGAAGCAGCGCGTGCTACTATTATATCAAAGCCAACAACGGAGATTATGGCACCTCACTGCAGGAGGACCACACGGTTGGACTATAGCTGAACTCAACAACGAGTTAATTCTCAAGGCGAGGGAAGAAATATTCAACCAAGATCGAGACGCAGCACTCGCAACACTCAAACAGGTGCGAATCCAATCCTTCCCAGCAAAGTACAAAACTAATCTAGACCCCTTCCCTACTTTCAAATTCACCGTCGAAAACGGACACATGCATCACGCATATTTAAATCAACCCGTCGCTCGACACCACGTTCGACCGACAACGCCCCCCACCACTTGACCTACACGTGTCAAACAGCAATCATCTGCCCACAACCAACCGTTCGCCACCATGTGCTATCGATGTCCTTCATCGAACTTAAAACACATTATTCCTTATCTTCAACGGCACACCACGTGTACAACCCACACCACACCAAACACCTCATCCCACAATACAACTATGCCACATCCTGTCGAACACCCCATTTATCCGCCCCCCCCCATTCTGCGAAACCAGGCAGCACTTCCTGCTAACGCAAACAATGGCCGCAGCATACAGAATGACACCACGTGTTTGTTCAGCAGCCAAAAAAGACCGCTTTCCCCAAACGTGGAGACAGGCGATACAAAGAAAAAGTCAAAGTCCTTTCGTGACGCAAGTAACTCATCATCTCCCCTCCCTTGCTGCGCAGTCTGCTTGGGACGCAACCCTCACCGTACCGTTGAATGCAGCGCCTCCCGCACGTGGGACAACCTCTTTGACGTATACTCAGAGTGCATCAAAAAAGCCTTATGGAGCAAGAATGGCCATCAATTATGTACCACCTGGCAACGCGAAGAAGGATGTTCCAGCACCCAACACAGCAACAAACACCTTTGCTCCGGCTGTGGATCAACCGAACATGGAGCTCAGAGATGTCCTAGAGCACAGAAAGTATAATCCTCTTACCCCGTACATTGCGAACAAGTGGGAGCGAGCTTTACGCGAAGCCAACGCCCTCGAACGCTTCGCCAAAGTCCCCGAAGGCTTTCGATCAGGTTTTCATTTAAACTTCCCTTTAATTACCCACGTACAAGGCCCTCCCAATAAGGATTCAGTTGACACATATCACACCGAGTTTAATTCAATTATCCAGAAAGAATACACTTAAGGAAGATATATAGGCCCATTCCTTCTCCCCGACCTCGAGCTCCTTATCGGTCCATTTCAGTCGTCACCCCTGTCCATAATCCCTAAGCCAGGCAAACCCGGCAAATATAGACTTGTCCAGAATTTCTCTTTTCCACACATCCCTAATCCCTCCTATCCCAATCCGTCCATTAATTCATTTATTGACGCCAACCATTTTCCTACCACATGGGGCAAGTTTTCAGTCATATACCTACTAATATCAAGACTCCCACAAGGTTCCGAAGTCGCAACGAGAGACATCGCGGAAGCTTACCACACCCTACCTACTCATCACTCCCAATGGCCGGCGGGCATAGTCCGCGTTTCCAAAACGGAAGCATGCATAGACACGTGCATGGCCTTTGGGGCGACTCCCTCTGCGGGAGCTTATGGATTAGTAGCAGATGCAGGTGCGGAAATCTTTAGGCATCATGGCATAGGCCCATTGGATAAATGGGTCGATGACCATCTTTTTGTCCGTATTCGAAAAGAGTCCTTAGCGGACTACAACCAGCAACGTGCCCAATGGCATAAAGACTTTAGCGCGAGGGGCATGCACCAGTCCGGAAGTCGAATCTGGTTCGGCGGACACGTTTTCGACGACGACTCAGTAGAAGAAGTCAGCGAAGACTGCAAATGGCCACTCAAGGATCTCTCAAGTCAATCCCACAGATCGGAGCACGACAATCTTTTCGCATACTGTCTAGAAGATATCGACGAGCTATCAGAAAGCTTAGGCATTGTGTGGGAGAAGCAAAAAGATCAACCATTTGCACCATCGACCATGTGTATCGGATTTCTATGGGATGTAGGTAATCGAACAGTATCCCTGAGTCCACCCAAAGTGGATAAATACCTTTTGGCCATACATAATTGGCGTCGACGGAAGACTCACGCACTCCAGGACGTACGAGAACTGTACGGAAAACTGATCCACGCCTGTGAAGTCGTAAAACGAGGCCGCGCGTACCTCACGTCCCTCGAAGCTATGCTCAGCGTATGTAGTAAACAGCCTTATCTACCGCACCGCCCAGTAAAAGGCATCGAAGCTGATCTAGATTGGTGGTCGGAAGTATTACAAAGCGGCGGTGCATCACGCCCAATATACCCGCCAACGACTTACTCGAATCCTTTAGCCTACTCAGACGCCAGCTCTACCATAGGTATCACGATCGTAATCGGTCAACGCTGGAGAGCCTGGAGGCTTATTCCAGGGTTGGCAAACTCTCAATGGCCAATGAGACATTGGTTGGGCCGAATCCATCGGATTCAAACTTCTCGTCATCGCGCTCGCAGCTCTCCCTGACCTGGGCAATGCCCTCACCATTCACGGAGACAACACAGGCGTGGTGGAAGGATGGTGGAAAGGCCAACATCGCAACAAGGAGGTTAACGCAGTCTTCAGAAGAATACACGAGCACATTCGACATGTACCCCGACGTTTCGCGATCCGTACAACGTATGTCGCCAGTGAACACAACCCAGCGGACGAACCATCAAGAGGCATCTATCCCCCCAGAGAATTTTTACTCCCTCCCATCTGTATTCCTCACGTCATTAGAGACTTCATCGTCGATGCTACCGAGCCCCCCACAGCTACCGAACTCAAGCTTTTGCGCAATGGGCGTTACCCCCCTCCAGCTGCCAAAGTCATCAATAGAGCACTCCTCCGACAACAAGGTGCAGAGCGTCTCCAAGCAGCCAGAGAGGAAGAAGACCGCATCCTCTTCGAAAACGCCCATAACCCCGCAAACAGTTGAGCGTCAACGTTTCGAATCCACGCTAACCAGCCACACGAACACCTCTTCCTCAAACCCACAACCGTACCGTCCCAACCTCACCCCCAACCTGTCACAACTACGCCCCCATTGTTTAGCGCGAGACAGACTACATCTGTGGTTACCGCTAGGAGAGAACCCCCGAAAAACGTCAACAGATAACGGCACACACGACAGCTTCGTCATCTCCGACGCACAGCTGGATCGCATCTTAGAGGTCATGGGATCTTCATGGGCTCCCTCCACAAAAGAAACATACGGAGCCGGATTGTTAGTTTTTCACGTGTATTGCGACTCACTCAGAATCACGGAAGATCAGCGCTGTCCCATATCGCAGGCTTTACTCCTGTCATTCCTTTCGAGTTGCGCAGGAGCATACTCAGGATCAGCCTTAGGAAACTTCACAGCAGGTTTGAAAGCATGGCATCTCTTGCACGGACAACCATGGCTGATACCAGCCAATGAGCTGAAAGCGGTCTTAGAAGGAGCAACTACCCTCGCATCTCCTTCATCCTCGCGCAAAAAGAGAACCCCCTTCACACCGGAAATTATAGCCAGCATCCGCGAACATCTGGACATCAAAGATCCCAGAGACGCCGCGATATTCGCATGCATTACCACGGCCTTTTATTCCATCGCCCGCTTAGGCGAACTCACCGTTCCCGCCATGAAAGACTTTTGTCCAACGAAGCATGTCATGCGGGGACACGTCTCTCAAGGAGAGGATTGAAACCGGCTCCCAGTAACCAAGTTCCATATACCGCAAACGAAGTCATCCCCCAGAGAAGGCGAAGATATATTCTGGGCGCAGCAAGAGGGTCCATCTGACCCGAAAACGGCTTTAGAAAACCATTTCAGAGTCAATCCGGCCGATAACTCAGCACACCTTTTCTCGTGGAAACACAAGAACGGCTTACGCCCGTTATCCAAGAAAGAGTTGACAAAGCGCATTGCATCCATCTCCGCTATCGCCAACCTTCCCAACTTGAAAGGACATAGTATTCGTATAGGCGGCACCCTCGAATACCTTCTTCGAGGCGTACCATTCGAAGTCGTAAAATCGATGGGGCGTTGGTCAAGTGACGCCTTTACGATTTATCTAAGGGATCACGCAAGAGTGTTAGCGCCCTATATCCAAGCAAACCCATCATTAGAACCCTTCACGCGCATCACAATGCCCCCAGTGAGGTAGCGGGTGTATTGGTCTGAGTCCACCTCCTTTCGTTATGGGTTACAAGCTTCGCTGCGTGCGTCGTCGAACTCCTAATGTTCTGGGATTCACAGCTCACCTTTTCACTCAGATTTCGGGTCGTTGTTTTGGACCGGAAAGCCCCAAGGGCTTTCGCCCAAACTTCGTTTACATTTCTCGTTATTCTTTCTGACATCGCTCTCTGTCATCAAACATTAATCAAGTTCATGTTCTTTCTCGAGTCAGTCACAAAGTCTCGATATGCATAGAGAATAGACTGCAAGTCTGTAAGTTAGTAACGAATAAGTACGTACGTTGTGGCGCTGGACTCGTAGAGTCGAACTCTGGGACACTTGTTGCATTGTACAATAACGGTTCGGATATGCAAGTGTTGAAGCTCGAGGTGCGTTTTCAATGTTCATGAGATTCAAAAGATACATCCAATTCTGAGGGATGACTATAAAGGTATCAGTGCTGTACAATCCATAGGTAATGAACGGTAAGTAGTACATATCATAACGACCATATTACTGAAGCTAGTTCCTGCCCTCCCAGGGCCTGTTTCGTTTCGTCAGAACAGACGATAATGCCATTACATGAGATCGATCAAAACGACGTCATGCTCTTCCGAGCCTTACGAGTCGTGGGTTGCGCAAGAGACGATCTGATAACGCGGGGTTGGCCGTCCTTCCTTGGTCTCAAGGTTTTGTAGACATGCCATTCCTTCCCATCAATCGTGATGCTACCAAGGTGCTTGGCGTTGTCCGCAGTTTCAGGTTGCATGTGCGGGGCCTTCGGGGTATGCAGGGTCGGTCGAACTTGAGGCTTGAACGTGGGGTCGATCATGATTGTCCCATGTTCTCCGAGCACGGGGAGACCTTGCGAGTTCAGCCTCTCTCCCGTCTGCCCAACTCCAAACTCTGATACATCTTCCTCCTCTTCGATAAAGATAGTCGGCTGGGGCGAGGCGAAGCGAACATGCTTTGAGGTGCCAGCACCTACACGAGCAGATCCATGCGCTGCCGGGAAAGTGGAGTCCATCTCTCTCACCACACGTTCTCTCTCCTCGTGGCCGAGCAATTTTTCCACCTGAGTCAAAAAGGTCTCGTGGTTCCTCTGGAACTCGCCCTCGAGAATTTGCTCCTTCGTCAAGTTCGTGACGGAGCCGATGGGCCTCTGCAATACATATCTCATGCAAATACCAGAGCCAGTCTGCTCGACTGTGCGTGTGCCACCGGAATTGTTGTGCCAGATATCGATGCCCCTGAAGCCGATGCGCTCAGGGCTGCGCTGAAGTGGCTGTGGCCTCTTTACGGGCGTGCGAATGACAGAACCCGCATCGAACGTATGCTGGGCCATGGGCGTTTGGGGTGAGTGCGTTATGGTGCTGGGCGGTGGCGTGGCGTCTCCCTCCTCGTCTATATCCATGCCGTTCTCTTCTTCGCCCCTGTTCTCGTCATGTTCCGGATAGATCCAACGCGTGTGAGCGCCGAGACCAGTAGCAGTTGGAGTGATAATGACAGACGTGCCATCTACATCGCGACATCTGAGGTAATAACCTGTAGCCTTGCTAACCTCGCTCTGGGGTGCGGTGTTGGCAACACGGGATGGCATTGTAGAGTTCTGTGACAAACGCGTAATAGGGGTATGGAGGATGAAAGCGAGTTATTCGAAAGTCTGTTGTCAACGTAGAGTTGCTAGGGGTTTGGTGCACCTGGAACACTTGTTCACCCACTCAAATACGTTTCCTTGCAGGTGTTTGGTGGAAGTGTGGATCAAAGAGTCCTTTTGTTCCTGTGTCCACGACTTGATGCTTTGTCCTGTCTTTTATCTTCGCTGCACCTGTGCTGCCATTTGGGGACAGTTGTCCGGTCCAAGGGTGGCCACATTGCTGGCGGGCACTTTGACTCAGTTGGTTGGGCGCAATCTGTGGGCGTGATCACAGCGCTGATGGCGCGTTTGACTCACTGGTGGTCGTGGCAGCCTGGTGTGGGAACAAATAGGAATTCCCAGGGCCTCACTTGGACCGCGTTTGTGGACAAGTGACTCTTCCTTGAAGCTTGAAGTCCAGTACTAAGGAAATAGAAGAAAGACACCTTCTTCGCTATTATGAGTTTGTGGACTAATGAACTGCTGTCTCAGATAATGTCAACCAACGTCCACAAGTAGAGTTGCAATATTTGCTTCGAGTAGTAAGCGCCTTTGAACCAAATTTGGACCACTGACACTTGACTGACACGGTCTGAAAAGTGCCACTGACCGGGCCGCGCAAGATTTGACCCCTGACGCTGGTTGCCAGCTGTGGGCCTGTGGCGTACCCGCTCTCACCAAGGGAGGAAAAAATGACAATGTGCTCCAAGGAAGGCAATTGCAACGGTCAGTGGCCACGGCTCTTTGAAGCAAATTGACATTTTTTTTCGCTGGTCACCATTGATCAATCTATCGTGGTCTCTCCCGCTTGAAGTGGTTGTGCGTGTCATTTTACTGAACTGGAAAATTGGCGGAGAAGGACAATAGCACTCCTCCACCGTCTTGCGGAGTCCGAAATACCCCAGAGGATCGCATTGAAAACCACAAGCAGCACGAGATGTGGACGTTCCACTCTCAGAACATCCACAGGTGAACCTGTTAAAGGTCGCACCTGCATACACCCGCGATGTTTCAACACAGAACGCATCAAGACATCCAGTCCACGTCCAACTACCTTCTTCAAGATTAACATGTTCTCCAGGTCGCCATACCGCCATGTCCCCCTCTTCCCAAAAACACCTGCTGGATTCAGGATGTTCAACCCGCCGCAGTCTTGCTTTCGTCCGTCCATTTTTTCGCGCGATGCCTCACCGCGCGTCCACTCGCCTTTGGGTAGCCCCGCTCGGGAGCCAAAGACACCTATATTCTTTGACCACAACGCACCACCTACACAGGGTCTTCCCCACATCTTCGAGCCCGCCCCATTCCACACCGGGCGTGTCGGTCGTACGCCGAAGAACCCTCCTGGTTCAAAGGTCTTTAAGAAGAGCGCCCCTACCAAGCTTTCCAACAGTCGTATCATCCACCCGCGCCGCAAGTTCGGGCACAAGCGCCTCACATACCACCTCACCGTCACTCGTCCCGGCCTCCGTCGCAAAGGCCCTCGTTTCCACAGCCCCGCAAAGATCAAGCGCGAAAAAGCAGCCGTCGCTCTCGACAGGGTCGAAGACGTCGCCCTCGGGACCATGCAAAACGGTCGCATGACCGCTGAAGATCGTATCTTCCTCAAGCAGCTCGGGGAACTCCGCCTCGACCAGCAGCGCAAGCATACGCTAGGGGATGCTAGGGAGAAGATCGCACGTGCTGAAGCGTTGGGTCCGCAGCGCGAATTGGAGCATGCGGAGCGCGATCGTCAGGCAGCCCTACGCGTAGAGGAGAATGCACACAAGAAGAAGGAAGAGGAAGAATTGTGCCGTTTGGAAGAACTGCGCCGTCAAGAGGAGGAACGTCGTCTGCAGGAAGAGGAGAAACTTAGGGAGGAAGAGGCCAGACGCAGACAGGAAGAATCCAGGCGTCGCGCTGAGGAACGGGCGCGCCTTCGTGAGCAGCGCGAGCATGAGCTTCAGGCCAAACGGGAGGCTTTCCGTAAAGCCCAAGAGGAAGCTGAGTGCCGGGCCCGTGAACAAGCGCAGCGCCTTCGTGAAGAGGCTGAACGAAAAGAGAGGATGTGCCAGGAAGAGCTTCGCCGGACCGCAGCTCAAGTGGATCTCGTGGCTTTTTTCCAGCTCTACAACGCTAAGTGGGAGGAGCTCAGAAAGAGCAAGACGTTGACTTCGGTCATGCTCTGCGAGATGCCGTGGCCCATCTTTCAGCAAGGTTGCACCTCCCCTGATGATATCACCCGCCGCAGCATGGAGGAATTCATCTTCCACCCCCTCCGGCCGGGGTCAAACATCAAGTCTCGCAAGGATCGACTGAAGGCTGAGGTGCTTAGATTCCACCCAGACAAGTTTAACTCGCACATCGTGCGCAAGTTGCGAGAGTGTGATAGGGAAAAGGCGATCGAAATTGCGGGTGAGGTGGCGAGAATACTGACCAACATGATGACTGAGGAGATTCAGAGGGAGAAGGGTGAATAGACTGGAATGCTGTATTCGTTAGGTTTGGTGTATGTCCAAATGCAATCATATGCCTGACGGTGAACGAGATTATTAAGCGTCATAATACTCGAGCATTTTGACAATTCCTAATCAGGTAATGTTACGTGTGGTGACATTTGCTGATAGATGTGAACATTGGTGTCACTCTTGTTCCAAGTCGCATTCATTTTCTTCGTCGCTCGTAGTGCTGTGCGCTGAATCAAACTATCTCATTGCATTCGACCAGTCATACTGCTGCCTCTCCACGACGATCATCCCCCGTGTCATCAACTCAATTGGGCTCGTATAGAATGGATCGGTTTATCGGTGCGTTCGTCTCCAGCGGTTTGGATTATTTGCACTATGAAATACACTTGGTTCTACATTTGCCTGTAGTGTTCTGAATGACTAGTATGAGTGGTGAAAGCTAGAGCAACCTGGATAACTACCGCCTGCTTCGAAACCTCTTCCGCTACTGTTTGTGTCATATGTTGGTCTTAGCGCTCAGTGACATCATGACCAGCGTCTATCGTGCAGACCAGTCATGTGACAACAGCATGGAAATACACGTGCAGCTTTCCCTCGACCCTCAGCAATTTCTTCTCCCCTCTCACCTGAACTTCATCCACAGTCCCTATACATCCATTCTTGTCCTACCACTCAGCCCGTCCTCGATCCTCTGCGTCGCTTATCATTTGTTTATCGCGCCATCATGTCCGGTAGCTTAGAAGGTCAATATATCAGGCTTGAAGGTGGGCCACTCCATTCGATCTTAGGATCCGTTTCATGGTCTTCTCGCTCTATCCACAGTCATTAGCGCGAAGAATCTTCAAGTCCCTTCCGGGCGCATACCCGCAGGCATCTACATATCCATCAATGTCGATTCAAGGAGACGCTGGAAGTCAGCTGTCCGAGTCCTATCATCCGACAGCTCTGTAGCTTGGGGCGATACCGTGACCTTGTAAAGCCTTCCACAGAGACTCCATTCCAGTACTAATTGCCGGCTTGCAGATCAACAGATGCGTCACCTAGATTATCCCTGGAGATCCGGGCATCCTTTGAACTCGGTCGAATGCTAGGCAACGGAGAAGTCGTTGGGAAACTTGAATCCTCGTGGGGTGACCTGCTTGATCATGGGGATGAGCCTTTCGGTGAGTGACTTGCTTCCCATTCATGCACATCTACTAACATATCGTAGATCTGTCCTTCCCACCTGTTCATAATGTTTGCCCATCTCTCACGCTGAAGGCCATTTTTGTGGGTACTTGCGGATACGACGAGGGTGCGCTATTTGATGTGAGCCATGCCAGCCTCTGTGCTATTGGCTTTTTCTGACAGAACGCAAACTGTAGTCCATCATTGAATGCGAAATTACTCGGCGCACAGATGCAGGCCACGCACAGTTCGCTGATTACGTGGCAGGCAATGGTGTGTCTCACCTGAACGATGCTGTGGAGGTTTTCCAGTTTGTTCTGGACCAGTGTCCGCTCGGCCATCCCGACCATGCAGCCGCTCTCGCCAACATCGCGTGGGCTCGGCTTGAAGGCTATTGTAGAGAGGATATTCAAGACGTCGATTTAATTACCGCTTCATTCCGCGATGTCCATGCATTTCGCCCGCAGGGCCACCCTGATCATATATTATCTCTATGTCATCTCGCTGTAGTGCTAGGCTCGCTCTCTATCCAACAAGGTACCACCATTGATCCCTGCGAAGCCACTCAACTCTGCCGTGAGCTAGGTATCTATCTTCGTAGCATTGCGGTAGGGGACAACGTCGCGGATTATGTGTTCTTGGCATGCGACGCTCTTCCAACGGTCGGAACTGATGAAGACATCCAACTTCGACAAATCGTGCTCGAGTTCTCTCCTCTGTGCCATCACCGCCGTCCCATTGCCCTTGACAGGCTTTCAAACGCCCTCAGAGCACGCTTCATACAACGCGGCAGCATTGATGACTTGGATGAGAGTATACAATGTTGCCGTGAATTTGTTTCTCTGGCCCCCGAAGGATGTGATAATCATAGTGCCGCCTTGAATACCTTGGCCTTGTTTATCACAGATCGCTTCAATTACCAAGGAAAATCTCACGACCTCGACCAGGCCGTCTCTTTGCACGAAGAAGCGCTCTGCCTGCGCCCTGTTGGGCATGAATCTCGTTATTTTTCATTGAACAACCTAGGACTCGCCCTCTACACCCGTTTCGACCGATGCAGCGACATTAATGACATCAACACAGCTATCAGCCTCTATCGCGAGGCACTGACATTGTCCCCACCTGGGGATCCATATCGAGAAACCACACTCAACAACCTTGCACTCGCGCTCAAAACCAGATATAAAAACTTGCATGGCAGCGAGGATCTTGACTTGGACGAGGCCATCGATCTGTACCGCGAATCACTTTGGTTAATCCAGCATGATCGTCCAGATCGCCATAGAAATATAATTAATTTGAGCTCCGCACTCTGCTCTCGTTTCACGGAAACTCAGAAGAATGAAGATGTCGAGGAGGCCATTGATCTCTGCCAAGAATCATTGATGGCTCTGCCTCCACTGCACCCGGACAGGCATTTTGGCTACTTATGGCTGCAGGAGGCATATCTGTCTCGTTACCGGATTCGACGCAACCCTGCTGATTTGTCACTTGCAGTAGAGAACTATAGATTAGTATCGAGACATCCTACTCAAGGCTTGCCGCAACGCATCATTACGTCATATAATTGGACTATTGTAGCGGAGGAGTATGATGATGGATCTGCACTGGAGGCCTACGCAACATTTTTTGAGCTTCTTGACTCTCATCTGGCCACACGATCATCGACCACGTCTCGGCGCGAAGCTGCCGCTGCCTTCAGTTATGCAAGAACACTCCCCGTAGATGCTGCATCATGTGCCCTACGCCATCATAACCCACTAAAGGCCGTCGAACTCGTTGAGCAGGGCCGTGGCCAGCAATGGTCGCTGGCCTCTCGGCTCAGGACTCCGATTGAAGATCTCGAGTCAGCAAGCCCTAAATTAGCTCACAGCTTCTCGGAGCTGAGCAAGGCATGTTTCCAACCCTGCTCAGGGTTCTGCAGCCATCACTGACAGAGCGGCTGCTGATCAGGCAGAAACAGAGTACAGGAGACTTACGGAGCAGTGGGAAGCTGTTGTAGCTGAAATCCGTACTACTCTTCCAGGTTTCTCGCAATTCCTGCTCCCGCCGTCATACAAAGACTTGCAAGCAGCAGCAAGCTATGGCCCAGTCATCATTCTCATTGCAAGTAAATACTTGTGCGACGCCCTCATTGTCCCGACATCCGGACAGCCTCACCATGTTCCCTTCTCGTCACTCACTCTCGCAGATCTCGAGATGCTTAAGAATCACTTCGGGAAGGCGATACGGCACGCGTCCGGTATGGGCCCAAAGCAGCCAAGGACAGCGCTGAGAGAACTGCTGCGGAGGATATGGGATGTGGTCATGCTACCTATTGTCAAAGTACTCCATCATAATCTGAAATTGCCACATCGCTCTCGAATCTGGCTGTGTCCGACTGCAGCTTTTACCTCCATTCCTCTCCACGCAGCTAACCCCTTTCGAGCGAGGGCAGACCACTCTGGGATGGAATCATGCCTGGAGGACCTCTATATCTGCTCTTACACGCCGACGCTTTCGGCTTTGATCAGATCTCGGCAGATGATGAAACACCACGCGAGTCCGTCCTTCGTGTCGATTGGGCAAGGTGAACCGGGTGCCGGGCAAGGCGAGGCGCTCTTGGCTGTGGAGAGCGAGCTCGAGTTAGTCAGTAAGCTCGTCCCCGCGACGGCCAAGCCCACCACTCTTTCTGGCGCCGCAGCCACACGAACAAGTGCACTCGAAGCTTTACAAAACAACACCTGGGTACACCTCGCTTGTCATGGCAAGCAGGACCGCAAACAGCCTTACAACTCACATTTCGCCATGAGAGATCAACCTCTCACACTACTCGACATCATGGAGAATAATGCTCCGCAGGCCGAATTCGCATTTTTATCGGCGTGTCATACCGCCGTCGGCGATGAGGAGACACCCGACGAAGTTATTCACCTCGCAGCTGGTCTGCAATTTTCGGGGTTCAAGAGCGTCATTGGCACGCTATGGGTGGTCGACGACGATGTCGCAAGGCACGTTGTAGAAGCATTCTATGAGGAAATGTTCAAGGATTTGAAAGAGGGCGACCACGAGATAGATTGTACGAAGGCGGCCTCGGCACTCAACCATGCTACGTACGCCGTGAAGAGTAAAGTGCCACTCGAGCAGAGAATTGTTTTCGTTCATATTGGTGTGTAGTTCTACCTATGTCGTATTGCTTTTATCTCGTATAGATTCATCAGGAAAACGCGAAATTCACTTGTCGGCCTTGCCTACATTATACCTATATAGACAATGCCATCATTTATAGGCACCTTTTAGGTGCTGTAGGCTTTGTAGACTGCAATGCAATGGAAACAATGGCCACGACAAGTTTCACTTCACCTTTCAATCCCAGTACTCACTACCACACACGTCCTGGGTGACTGCACAAGTACTGTCAGATCCGATGAAACGGTCTGCCTTACCCACATCATCCGAGTCGGGAGAAGCTTAGGGAGGAAGAATCCAGGCGTCGCGCTGAGGAACGGGCGCGCCTTCGTGAGCTCCAGGCCAAACGGGAGGCTTTCCGTAAGGCCCAAGAGGAAGCTGAGCGCCGGGCCCGTGAACAAGCGCAGCGCCTTCGTGAAGAGGCTGAACGAAAAGAGAGGATGTGCCAGGAAGAGCTTCGCCGGACCGCAGCTCAAGTGGATCTCGTGGCTTTTTTCCAGCTCTACAACGCTAAGTGGGAGGAGCTCAGAAAGAGCAAGACGTTGACTTCGGTCATGCTCTGCGAGATGCCGTGGCCCATCTTTCAGCAAGGTTGCACCTCCCCTGATGATATCACCCGCCGCAGCATGGAGGAATTCATCTTCCACCCCCTCCGGCCGGGGTCAAACATCAAGTCTCGCAAGGATCGACTGAAGGCTGAGGTGCTTAGATTCCACCCAGACAAGTTTAACTCGCACATCGTGCACAAGTTGCGGGAGTGTGATAGGGAAAAGGCGATCGAAATTGCGGGTGAGGTGGCGAGAATACTGACCAACATGATGACTGAGGAGATTCAGAGGGAGAAGGGTGAATAGACTGGAATGCTGTATTCGTTAGGTTTGGTGTATGTCCAAATGCAATCGTATGCCTCAATCAAAACCTGACGGTTCAATGTTTAACTTTGGCAACTCCCTTCTCCTCATGGCGTATATTGGCACTACTATGCACATTCATGCAAGTAACAAATCTTCAAGCCTTAAATATCGAACCATCGCTCGCGAGCTGCACGAGAGCTGTGACGCCAGCAAAATATGTTGCTTTGGAGTCTTTGGTAGTGGGTGCTGCCAGCGCCTGAGTGGTGTTCGTCTAAAAGATTCATCAGTGAGGATATGTCGAGTTAAAGATGAAGGACTGTACCTCAACATTGATTATGTACGTGGCGGAGAAATCTGTAGGAATGAAGGCAAACTCTTGCTGTACCTACCAACTACACGTGAATGTTTCTCAGGTAGGGAAGTGCAAGACTTACTGTGTTATCTGCCTGGAAGAATGAGGTGGCTTGTCCATAAGTGGCAGGGAATGCGCTCCCATTCGAGAGTGGGTAAGCCTGGGCTTGCGGTTGGAAGTAGGAGTCTGGTCTCACTATTAGCGTCTTGTCACTCAGTGATACATAATTACGGAACGTACGATGAATGACGAAAATGTCTGCGCTTCCAGCAGGGACATTGGGGACGTCGAGGAAGTGAACGCAAGGGCCATAACTGGAATGTAACCCGATGGATAAGGTGCTTGTTTATCGTTAAGCCAGTTCAATAGGGGTACCATTGGCCGCTTTGAGTAAGCCCATGTCTAGGGAGAACAGATTTCCTTGCGACAACGCATCTGCGGTGGTATGTTAACAAAAAAAAGTGAAAACGGCACCAACTTACAGAAGACGTTTGTGTCATGGTCCAGAATAGCACCGAAGATGTGTAGTCGAAAAAAGCGGTCGCGTCGTAGATGTAAAGAGAAGAAGGATTCTTGGAGTCGGCGTTGATCGCATAGATGGCGTTGGTATACTATCAACGAGAAGTTAGCCCGCTGTTGAAAACTGGAATGGAAAGTGCTTACCTGCGAGAGGTAACACGTAGTGTTAGCAGAGTCAAATGGACTGTGAAGAGAACGTAAGCACAATGCGTATGTGAAGAAGTACCACACTGACGGTCGGTCAGAAGCTGTGATGTCTGTGGCCGTAGCACCTGCATCAATAGAATGTTAAGTATTGGGATCTGGCAACAACACGAAACTGACTGCTGGACCAGGTGTCTTGGGTGCCCGCGTTCCAGTCTTTGCCGTTGAAGCCGAAAGCAAGCAGGTTCCAGTTGGTGTCAAAAGCGATGCATGAAGATGCTCGGACTGTTGCCGAAGAGAAAAATAAAAGAGAGACGAGGGTAGGCAGGAACATGATTATTACGATGGAGAAAGAGCTGGGAAGATTTCTCTCTGCTACGAGGCTTGAACGGTGAGAGAGGCGTCATTACGCCTACCTTCGTTGAGAGCCCTTTGTACAAGGACCAGGGTATCGACTTCTTCTCGTCCAATGTGGAGCTTGGCGTAAGTGAAGGAAGCAAGCCGCCCAGTTGATTCGTACTGAAGTACTTTATAGGTTAATGGTGTCGAGAAAATTCACCCTCTCGGCCCTCTCTCCGCTGAAGAAGAGAAGCTGATGGAGGCCTGCTTGCCTGAACTCAAGAAGAATATCGAGAAAGTCAAGGCGTTTGTTGAGTTGGTTGGTTTTAGATTTGCTGTCGCTCACAATACTTTTGCAATATACATGACTAGCTTAGTTCAGAGCTCGTGCGTAAGTACTAAGCGAACGTGAGGGAACTTGTGGCGTTGCCACGATCGAGGATAGAGATCGTGGTAGAAAGAATAGGACAGACGTTCGTGGCGCTGACTTAGATCAGACCGGGAATTAGAGAGAAATGGCAGCAAACGGGTCGCAACCATCGTGTGAGGATCGAGCATTGAAAATGAGACTGTGAAGAAGAGTAGGACGTTTTGGTAAATAGGCGCAAAAGCTTCAGACGACCACCAGAAAGTGACGTGGCACCTCCAGTCCTCGAGCGACCTGCTGTAGTCAAGTAAAAAATTCACGAAGTCTGCAAGCAAACTTGAAACGATGCGCAAGTCGGTACTAGTACTGACCATGGGAGGTATAAATAGACATTGGCTATTTTTGACATCAGATTTACCAAACGGATGGTAGCCTAGCCGTGACGGTGTAGAAATCAAGTTGTCCGGGATGAGTTTTGCTCCCAGTTAGTCTCCCCTAAGCAGACCTTCGTTCCTTCTATGCTTCCTCCAGTTGTGCAAAACACGCTGTCTAGAGTCGCGCGTGTAGCAGCAACGGTCGCTCCAAGTCTTTCAAGAATGTTTTTTAATGTCCCTCAAACGCGTAAGTGGCAAGTCTGACGACGGCGTCGACTTACTTGTAGACGCATCCGCTTTCTGGCACAGTGTAAAGCAGAAAAGAAGATATTCTCGCCAAACTACGTTCGCGAAATGGAAGACGTGTGGCACATGCACACTCAGGCCAGCTCCAAATCATTGTCCGGACTGGGCACAGTCGCCCTTCTCCTCTCAGAGTCAAAATTCACCACCGCGACCCTCACCCGTGCACTCAGCTCCACCGTTCCGTTTATCCTGATGCACCTCCCTCCCCCTACATCGCCTGTGCCTGACCCATGTGCTGAAAATGCCCTCGGGGAAGTCGGCTCTGCTTTCTGGAATCCTGTTTTGGTGGTGCGCATGGTCTACTTCACGGGGAACTTGATGTTCGATGGGAACATGACCTTGCTGGGGGTGGTCGACTTGGCTTGTGGTGTCATGGCAAGAGGGTGCAGAACTGGACGCCGGATGCTTGCAGTATCAGCTCTCAGCTTCAGGATATCAATGAATAACTAGGACGGTCATGCGTCGATGCCAGGTGACCACTGTATGTATCGATATTCCGCATTCCTGTCCCCTTTGGTGACGGTTCATACTTTGCAGAGGTACCGACTAGCCTTGTAACTGTGGTAGTATTGTGCTTGAGAGTGCTGCCACGCGCTATGTACAGCATACGGACTCAAATGTCGATGGATGTTCCCGGATTCCAGTAAACACCATATATTGACGCTCGCTGGCGGATTGGGTGTAAGTAATGACGACACCTGATGAGCCGAGGGCCATAGAACTGCCTCAAAGTTAAACCGAACGAAAGTCACCTGAAGGGTTCAGGTGAGCGCTTCAACAGCGACACTGCCACTAATATGACTGCAAATACAGCATGCACACTTAACCAAATAGCAGGCTTCTCCATCACATCCACCATCACTCCTCACCCTCGACTACTGATTCGGCGCATTTTCAAGCTTTAGCTCACTGTCCACTCCAGCTATAAAACAGGTCATTCTTGCTCAATCAGGGTCATGTCCGGCGAAGAGGCCGAGTCCAGCGCGTTACCAAGACGGAGAGAAGTGCAATTACAGGCGCTGTTAAGCTCATCAGCAGATGGACCTCTTCGTCCCTTCTCCACGAAGGCCACGGCTGGCGAAGAGGCCGACTCGAGCATGTCAGCAAGACGGAGAGATGTGCAAGTAAAGGCGCTGGTAGATTCACCGGCACATGTTGCACCTCTTCGGGCGAGCGCGAATGATCCACCACCATATGGTGCACAGCACCCCCAGGATGCATGTTGGGAAGGTGAGCGACTTCGTTATGATATTTACTGACTTACTTGACAGGAAACAGGCGGGAATGACGTGCTCCCTCCTCGGTGGCATCAGTTTCAGGTGTTGGATGGATCTACACGATACCAAGACGACGCATTCATGATGGTTGCATGGAACCGGCCTTTACCAGGAGTGCGACTAGGTCAGTGAAGAACATGCTACTAGGAGTGATGAACTCATGGTCGAGCATAGATGATCCTGGATATCTTGTTGATTCCGAATGCGAATGGCATATCTCACCACTCGGTCGGTCCTACTTCGTCAACCACAATACTCGCACCACGTCGTGGAAGAAGCCTACGCCAGAACGTCCACCAGGGAGCTTGACGCCGGAGTGCATCATCGAGGGTCACTCCGAATGCATATGGAGCCTTGCCTGCATTGGCACCAGTTGCAATATAATGAGCGCGTCAGACGATGGTTCCATTCGTCGGTGGAAAAGAGACGGAAAGCCAGTAGGAAAGCCTTGGGATAGTGACGGGAGGAGGGATAGGCTCAATAGGCATTGTCTCCGGACGCAATATTGGTCGTATTTGGAAGTGCACCGACGGAAGACTACGCTACTGGAATATAAGGCAGGGCAGTATGCTCGGCGAGCCGTGGGAGAGGCATAATACTGTGGTGAGGTGCATCGATTGGTCTCCCAATGCCCTGGAGGTAGCAAGTGGATCGCAAGACGGCACCATCCGACGCTGGAATCCGGATACTGGCCGACAAATAGCACCATCGATAGAGACCGGCCACGGTTGGGTGAATGCTGTCAAATACTCTCCACAAGGCGACAAATTCACGAGCGGCGGGATGGATAAGATGATCCGGGTGTGGTCAATGGACGGCGAGCTGCTCATTGAGATCAAGGGACATGAAAACTCAGGTGGCGTCGTTGTGTTGGTCCAAGGACGGTGCATACATCTTCTCCGGGGCATTTGATGACACCATCCGAAAATGGAGGTCGATTGATGGGAAGGAGCTCGTCCTTCTTCGGGGTCATACCTACGCCGTCAGATCCCTTTGTCTTTCCCCCGATGAAAGCCATCTTGTCAGTGCATCAGGTGACTGCTCAGTTCGCATTTGGGACCTCAAGACCAATCAGCAAGTTGGAGACCAACTCTTGCACGACGACGAAGTCTTGGCTCTTGCCATGTTCCCCGACGGAAAACACATTGCCAGTGCTGGGATAGATGCAAAAATCTATGTTTGGAGCCTGGAGGCTGCGCTCAAGCACCAGGGTGGCGATCAAGTGAGTGTGCGTGTGTACATTCCTGTTGTCGGCCTCTTTTCTAAGCGAGTTTTGGTTATCATTCAGAGTGCGGATGATAGCATTCCAAAGCTTAAGGCCAGTCATCTGTTCTTCTCTTTTACACTGTATCTCACTTCTCCAGTAGGGACGACCTAGAGACGTGCGCTATTCAGTTGTGAAGAACCTCATCCTCTGCTCATTCGTCTCGTTAGATTTTTGACGCCCGTCTGGTCTCTCAACAGCTGACCAAGAACAGAGGCTTGGCGAAATACGTTAGTATAACTTTCCGTTCCTGAGGTCTTTCTAGCCTGACGCACATACAGGGTGACGACTTCTGGGGCAACGATATGAACCGCACGCTTCGTCGTGGAGGTCCACCTGCGAGCTCATCATCTTCCCTTCATTGGCGCAGTTTGTTCGGTTCCCTGCGTTTCAGCGTTAGACCTACAGATGCCCCCCAACCAATATCGCTCCAGCCCCGGCATTG
This sequence comes from Suillus ampliporus, assembly GCA_016584345.1. Taxonomy (NCBI): domain Eukaryota; kingdom Fungi; phylum Basidiomycota; class Agaricomycetes; order Boletales; family Suillaceae; genus Suillus; species Suillus ampliporus. The sequence continues at coordinate 87,371 of JABCPV010000169.1, forward strand.
GAATTTCGACTTATTTTCTGTGGGAAGATCTGGCCACCCTGTCGATGTAGCTCCTGCTCGTGATGAAGATGTGAGTGGCCCGTCATCGCTCCTCTTTGATAGTATTGAATAATTTGCAGAGATATGGCATTGCCCCTGAGACCGACGCGGAAGCGGCTGCAGCTATGCAACGTACGAATGGCAACGAGGCCGGCAGTTCAACGCACCCAGGTCAACCTGTAGCCGGGGTGCAAGGGCCTCAAGAACGACCAACAGAAATACAAGGCTCAACTGGTGGAACGGGAGAGGTTTCCTACGAGGTTAATTGCTGCGGATTGTTTTTCGGTGTTCGTCGTCCCTCTTCGCATCAGTCATGAGGTGATTCTCTGAAACACTCTGTTACTCGATGATTTTCCCTTTTCTGTCTCGTATGTGTTCACGGACTATCACCCAGCTCACGGTCCTATGTACACTAAGCATGCGATTCTATTCCCTCCACGTCGTTGTCTGAGATTGTAACTGCGAGTCATCAGGCTACTCCCTCCTACCGGCAGGGCCGTTTAGATTCTACATACTGCGAATATATAACCAAATTGTACGGCTTTGTAAATCCCAGTTGGGCCCTCCAGCAGACGAAGAGCTGTAGCGAGGTAGGAGTGAACTTTTGCTGTGGTTGTTTCTGCAGGAGTGCTTGATTGACGGGAAGGACACTTAATAGGATGGTGAACGAGATTAACGTTGTGAACGTGACATGAATTCACTGATGACACCTCAAATGACCCCGCTTGGTGGCCGATCATCGATGGGCATCACACTAACAGCTATTATATTGGTTCACTGATCCTGTGGGCCAAATATCCTCATTTCTTCATGCCGCCAGCGCCCTCATTGTCATCGATAATGCTGAGACCTTTGAAGAGGCCAGTGCATCCTCGGCACTCAGGGAAATACCACCAGTTATCGCTGAAATTGCAGACATCCCTGGCATCATTCTGATTCTCACGTATCGTAGTCGAAGAAATGCACTCAATGTAGAATGGATAACGAAGGATATTCCGCTATTAGATTCGTGCTCTGCTCGGGAGGCATTCTTTCGAATTTATCGTCCCGCCAATCTTAGTAATGCCTCCAAATTCTGGGGAAACGCCACAGCAACTGCTGCACACAGTTAAAGTGAAAGAAGATGGACCCGTCGACACTTGAAATATTTGCCCTTCCCAGTTCACTTGTTCGAATTCAAGACCGCAGCAGGTTGCTCTGCCATACATCATCTATGATCAGCCGTGTGACACATGTTCAAAATTCCGAGGGGCAACCATCTTCCCTGACCAGCGATTACTCCGTGCTCGTGCCAAAATAGAATGGTGTCCTTGTGGTAATATCCAGCCCACACAGCGACTTAGTGTTCATTCCGGCTCCGCGACGTGCTCTCAGAGCTCGATTCGGGGTGTGGTGGAGTTACCTGAGGTAGGGGCTGACTTGGACTCCTATTTGGGGCCTCGAGGTCTGAGATGTGGACTGCCTGGAATTCATACCCTATATACTTACATTAAAGACGAGTGTTGCATAAAAAAATCTCAAAGCAGAAAGCTATGCTCGTGGGCTGTATGCTGCACATCATACCACGATCACAATTGCTCTGCCACTTTATGTTAGCCTTTCAGAACTACAAGATGATGTCAGCAGACGAACCTAACCCAGTCAAGTGTACCAGTGTCTCCACAAATGCATCGGGGAATCGCGGGACAATGCGACAGGGAAATTCCTCTGGATGGCTGAAACAACAGGACATCAGCAGACTACTCTGGGACAGATGGGATTCTACAGACATAATGAGACCAGTGGAGTACTTCGGAACGACTGGGATGTCCATGCCGTGTTCACCAAGAGCCTTGTTGGCGGAGAAAACGGCCAGGAAGCTCGTGATCGCGATCCAGAGTGACGCGTCCGCGAGATGCCGTCCCACACTGACCAGTGGCTTTCAACGGATAGCGAAGGAGCACGAATGGATACTTACCAGATCCGGCGACCCCAGCTAAAGCCTAAAGGCATTGTGTCACTGGTGAGGGACCCATCTTCATGGAGAAATCTTTCCGGCTTGAATTCATTAGGACTGGGATATTTCAGTTCGTCGTGTGTCATCGCCCTAAAGGTTTGGTCATTTGGAAACATTCGGTATAAAGATAATGCAGGCTTTCCATGTATTTGCAAATACAACAACACCTAATAATTTGGGTCGTCAGCGACCTTCGGTACAGATCAGCATAATACAAACCTTTAGGAATGAAATAGCCTTTATAGATGTCACTGGTTGTTGTTGCGTGCGGGACTCCTGAGAATATCGTCAGAGGATGAAAAGGAATTGTGTTGTGGACAGACCTAATGGTGCTACGGGGTGCCACCTGAGTGTTTCACGCAAAATAGCTTCCACGTAAGGCAATGCTGGTCTATCATCAAAGTTCGGGAGTCTATCTCTTCCAACGACTCGATCAATCTCCGCTTGCGCTTTGGCTTGTAACTCTGGGTGGAGCACCATAGCAAGAAGGAACACAAGTAACGTGGAAGAAGTCTGAGTCGAATGCAAATTGGTTACAATTAGCACAGGCAAAACCAAGGCGATATTTACCGTTTCAGACGCCGCTGACGACAAAAAGAACAATGAGTATCGATATGATATAGTTTGTCAACTTATATACATACCTCCGAATGCGATGGAAGCAGCCTCCTTAACTGCAGTTGTAATGACATCGTCCTCATCAGAAAGCCTCATGCCGTTCAAAGCATCAGTCACCAAGCACGGCGCCGTGTCGCCCGTAGACTGTGTGTGGCTCGTCAGTTCATTGTGTTTCTACTATTGAGCGAGTGATTTACCATTCTCTCTTTGACATGGTTAAAGGGGACCTCCTTCACATCACGGCCTGCTGGATACATTTGACCGACGCTCGCTTAAATGTCGCACCAGGAAACCAGCTAGGAAGCTGCAAAACTAGAAGTATTTCTGAGCTTTAACTCCGGGCCATCACTGGCATGCGCGGAACATACGGAAAGGGAAGGTTTCCATTAATACCATGGCTCCTGGTGCCAAACTATCGAGTGCCAGTTCCCCGTACCTCGTGACGGCGTCGACAATGCGGTCATCCTTAGCCTTCGGCTCATAATCATATACAATTGGGAGCACAAATGACAAAATAAACCTGTATATATCAGCTTCAACACGAGACCGGACGAACTGAACTGTCGCGACCAACATCTGAAAATGGCTTGCATAATTACCAGGTCTTGTAGAAGACTGAACAACATTTTGTGGGCCGAACGGAGTATTGCAGCGTGATAAGTGGGTATCTCGACTTGACGAAATGCTTGATGAAAAATTCGTCGGTGAAGGCGCCACCTGCTGGACATCAGACACCAACAATGTAACATGGAATGATTCATTACCTGTCTCCATATGGCATAAGCCCCATGTTGAAGTCCGACGCAAAGCTGACATTATCATCGTGAAAGATACGGAGTAACACTCCAAGGTGTAACTTACGCTTCATAAACAATTGACTGGGGTCTATCCGAATATATTTTGGAACGCCCTTCAAAGAGGTCTTTCGCACCTCTTCAGAGCTAATCACGATGACGGGCTTGTTGAGCAGACGAGCATAAATGATGTCACCTGGAGAAAGCATGAGTCGATTATGAACAGATTTCCGTCACGATGTACTAACCATATGTGGATCTCCAGGCATGAAGCTCAGCCAAGGACGAGCGGCATCAAGACTGAGAATATTGCCCACTATCGGAAGGGGGAGGACCAGGTGGCAGCGGGGGCCGTGAATGAGTGAGCCAGTATTTTCGACAAACGCTTAATGTAGCCACCACCAAGGCTGATATCGTCAAGTAAAGTCGAGGTCTATCGTCGAGCATCGTTAGATGATTCTCGCTGCCCGTCGGGTACTTAAAGAGGAGGGTGCGTCGAAGTCTAATAAGGGCTGCTCAATTCTAAAATGTCGTTGTACTATCGGTTATCACAACTTCGGTCAACCACTGGTTTGGACAGTCACACCACAATATAACACAATAGTAACACAATGTCAACAAGCTCCCGCTCGGCATCCAGTCCTGATTATCAGCGCCGTCAGCGCCGTTCAGCATTTATTATGAACGTGATTTTGTCGATCCACATTAGCCGGTATTAGCCGGTGTCGCAAATTCCACGCATCCTTGTCTCTGTCATCGTCAGCGCGGACGGCGAGAACAGCTCATCGATGGCCTCACCACCCAAACCTTGGGAGCGGGGCGCAGCAGGAGCAGCGAATATCGCAACGACCCCATCATCAGTTACGATGAGCCCCTCTTCATCAGAACCACCTTCAGTGCCCGAACGTCCCCCAGCATTCTCCAACCCATCCACATCTATCGCAACACCTTACAATTCTCTGCAGTCATCCTACAATACACCATATTCGCCGTATTCACGCTTAGGGTCCTCGTACTCCTCGCCGTATAGCACAAGTATGTACGGAGGTTATGGCGGAATGGGCCACACTTATGGTACTGGGTACGGTGGGTACGGTTCATATGGCATGAATAGCATGTATGGCGGCATGCCCGGAATGGGCGGAATGGGCAGCATGGGCGGAATGGGCGGAATGGGCGGCATGGGCATGTACCCCGGTATGGATCCCAACAATCCTTCCCTTACGCAGTCCCTCGAGACTACAACCCAACACACCTTTTCCCTCCTTCACTCTATCGTCCAGACCTTCTCGGGCGTATCACAAATGCTCGAGTCAACATTCATGGCGACACACAGCTCATTTTTTGCAATGGTCGGCGTCATCGAGCAGTTCGCCCACCTCCGCAATGCCTTGGGGAGCGTATTAGGCCTTTTCGGCTTTTACGATGGATGAAGGAAGTCGTTAGGGCGCCGAGTTCGACGAGCTCTATACAGGGCGAATTCAGAGAATTCATCAATGGCAAGCCCGTTCAGGGCCCGATGACTCCCCCTGCTGGCAAACCTAGCCGAAAACCCATCATCATATTTTGCTCGCTATTTTCGGTGTTCCGTATGCCATGACGAAGCTCATAAAAATTCTAATGAGCGCGCTATGCAACAGCAGCAGGCACAGATTGGACCTGGCCCGTTGGGCCCTCTTGACCCATCAACCCTTACGTTTGCGCGCGCACTATATCCATTCACGCCTTCATCTCCATCCGAGCTCGCGCTCAAGGAGAATGAAATCGTCGCTATCATGGGCAAGTTGGATCCCAACACGGTGTGGAAGTGGACCCACGAATGGAGGGGAGAGTGAGTGGTGGAAAGGCCGGACACGCGAGGGCCGCGAAGGTTGGTTCCCGAAGAAGTGGGTTGAGGTCCTCGAGCGGCGAAAACCCGTTGAGGAGGGTAAGAAGGTGGTTTGAGTAACATGAGATTCGCTATGTCCAGTTGCTATTTTACTTTTTCGATTTCGTTGCTTTTGATTGATACGTGTCCCAGATATGCAGACGCGGAAGTACATCACCGCCCGTATTGTACTTGCAAACTATGGAGAAAATGGCTGATAGCTTTGCGGTACTTAATCGTGCAACAGTGCGGAGGATTATGGCGTTATATCTGCACATTTTATTTGCGCGTTCCGCGGCTTGCGCGCTGCGTATTGTCCCAGAAAGCTTGCGCGTTTCATCAAATTGTCATCAATCAAGGATTTGCGCTTTTTCTCATGAGAGCTTCCCCGTTTGTGCGCGCTATCTTGCAATGCACGCTAACCGTCCAGAATCCATGAGACCCTTGATACACAGAGCCAGACAGAGCCTTCCATAACACAACAACTTCTGGTTTTCAATTTAATAAGTACTCAGGCACCAACTAGAACGAAATCAATATATAAATTGCAAAATTACTACAATCTGACAAGAATTGCAGAGTATAAGTGAGTGAGGAACTGAGAGGATGGTTGGAGGCCACGAGAGGGTGCGAGAGGATACAAATAGGGGACACGAAGTGGTGTGTTGTGAGAGGCCGCAAGTCACAGGATATTGTTGGAAATGCTACTAGTAAAAAAAATGAAAAAAAGGACGCAAATGCTATCTGAGGGCGCGAGAGGGTTCGGATACGGCGGAGGGAGACAAAAA